>PISX010006069.1:67347-101408 GCA_004024625.1 Mellivora capensis | reverse complement strand
TCCATCAGAAAGGATGAATACCCAACTTTTGTATCAACATGAACGGGACTGGAAGAGATTATGCTGAGTGAAATAAGTCAAGCAGAGAGAGTCAATTATCATATGGTTTCACTTATTTGTGGAGCATAACAAATAACACGGAGGACATGGGGAGATGGAGAGGAGAAAGGAGTTGAGGGAAATTGGAGGGGGAGATGAACCATGAGAGACTATGGACTCTGAAAAACAACCTGAGGGTTTTGAAGGGGCGGGGGGTGAGAGGTTGGGGGAGCCAGGTGGTGGGTATTAGGGAGGGCACGTATTGCATGGAGCACTGGGTGTGGTGCATAAACAATGAATTCTGTTACACTGAAAAGAAATTAAATTTTTTTTAAAAAAAGAAAAGAAAATTAAAAAAAGAGAGAGGCCAAGGGGCAACTTGGTGACTCAATCGGTTAAGCATCTGCCTTCAGCTCAGGTTATGATCCCAGGGTCCTGGGATTGAGTCACAAGTCAGGCTCCCTGCTCAGCAGGGAATCTGCTCCATCTCCTTCCCACCTGTGCTCTCTATCTCTGTCTCTCTCAAATAAGTAAATAAAATATTTAGAAAAATTAAAAAATAAACTATAGTGAAAAAAATCCTAATCCTGGACCATAGCTAATTACCTTTACTCTTAATGCTCTTGAAAGCACTGTAGGTAGTTTTGCAAATCAGCCTACATGTTGACAGCCAATTTCATACCTGCCTTCTCACACACCATATTTAAGATTATACTACTGACTTTATGTTTATTTAGTGGAATTATCTTCATGATTATTTTCCTTGCATTAGTCAGTGTCCCTCAAGACCTATCAGATATTGTGTTATGGCAGTTATTTTTCCACAAAATAAAACAAAAATAACCCCCAAGAAAATTTGCATTATACCTGTTTAGTACTAATCCGCGTTGTGGAACTCAATAGCATTAATCCATTACTTAATGATGAACTCTAAATAGACGCGCCTAAGCAAAGCTCTGCCACTGGTGACTCATTTCTCATATAAATGTCTTTTTACAATTACAGTTTTAAAATTTAAATATAAAATCCCTTGAGCAATTGAGACATTTTGCTTATATTCATTTCCCCTTAAGTGTCGTCAAGCCAGAAGAACTAGGTCTGAGGTCTCGTTGTTGTGGAAGAATAACCTTCCAATCATGGTGGAAGTCATGCTACTCCCAGACTGCTGCTACAGTGATGATGGGCCCACCACAGAAGGAATTGATCTCAATGATCCTGCAATTAAGCAAGATGCATTATTATTAGAAAGATGGATTTTGGAGCCAGTTCCTCGACAGTAAGTTGTTACAGTACTGTTGAAGTTGTTGTTGATAAATCAGGTTTTCCATTGCTTTCTATAAATTATTTTAGTAGTATGTCATGTCTTTGAATTCTTCTATTTATGCAGTAAAATTTAGACATTTAGTACTTATGTGACTTGCAGTGACACTAGTTAATGCATGTCTAGACTCTTGAAAACACACATCCTGAATGTTTGTTTTAGCTCCTATCTCTACAATTCAGTCATTTCATACTTGCTGACATTTAAATGATACTTTTTCCTTCCCTTAGGAGTGGAGATCGATTTATTGAAGAGAAGACTCTTCTGTTGGCTGTCCGCTCATTTGTGTTTTTTTCCCAATTAAGTGCTTGGCTGAGTGTTTCTCATGGTGCTATTCCACGAAATATTCTTTACAGGTATGTCTTGGGCAAAATAAGAATAGTGCGTGTTCAATTATGTTAGCTACTGAATGATAGTTTACCTTTTAAACAGTTAATTTCCTTCATTTCTAAATGTAAGTAGATAAAATTTACTGAAGTTGTTCTCAAGACAAGTTAGGGAAATTTAAATGGGAATCAGTAGGAACTTTGCTTTTTGGGTTAAAATTGGTATAGAAGTTTTCAGAGCATTTTTTAGCTTTCAAGAACCAACAGTGGACTTAATGCTGCCATTATAAATACAGTAGAAAAACTTTCTGGGCTGCTGAATTTCCATAATGGTAGACTTAATTTTTGTATTGTGAAAACTGTTAATTTATAGGATGCTGAACAGCTCCCTAATTGACTCTGTAGGCAGGTGGCCATGAGATCACTAGTATCTCTTCATCACCTTGTACAACAGAATTAGCTGAATCCATTTATTTAGTAATAAATACAAAATCCATTTTTCCTGTTTTGACAAATAATTTTAACTTAAAATATTCTTGAGCCTTAATGCTTAAGTAGTCTAGTGTTCTTAAAAAGATCATCTAAGCATAAACTACTGTACTTTTTGGGTGCCTGAGTGGCTCAGTTGGTTAAGCAACTGCCTTGGGCTCGGGTCATGATCCCGGGATCGAGTCACGCGTTGGGCTCCCAACTCCACGGGGATTCTGCTTCTCCCTCTGACCTTCTTCTTTCTCATGCTCTCTCTGTCTCTCTCTCAAATAAATAAAATCTTAAAAAAAACGATTATACTTTTATTGGTTTTATCAGAATGACATGCATGGTAAAGTAGTTGAAAGTAAAGCCTTTTTACTTCCCTTTAACAGTAATTAATGTAACAAAGATAGGTATATGATCTGAAATTTTTTTATAATATACAGTAATGTTACAAATTTTATAATCCATTGATTCCCTATTTTTCCTGTACAATTCTAGAATCAGTGCTGCTGATGTAGACCTGCAGTGGAATTTTTCACAGACTCCGACTGAACATGTGTTTCCTGTTCCCAATGTTTCTCACAATGTGGCCTTGAAAGTCAGCGTTCAGTCCTTGCCCAGACAATCTAATTACCCAATGTTGACCTGTAGTATTCATGCTAATATTGGCCTTTACGAGAAAAGAATTCAAGAACATGAACTTAAAGCCCATCAGCACCGCAATCCTAATGAAGCAGAACAAAGTAATACAAATAGTTCACAGCGTCTGTGTAGCAAACAATCTTGGACCATGGCATCTGAAAGCATATTACATGCAAAAAATGGCACAACTCCAGAATATACTGCAGCCGTCAAAAATGTCAAACTGTATCCAGGCACTGGCAATAAATCTGACCATGGAACATGTCAAGCCAATATTCTGGGCTTCAGTGGTAGAGGAGATAAAAAGTCACATGAAACACCAGTGAGAACTTTAAAATCATTTTCAATGATTGATTCTAGTGTCTCTAGCCGCCAGAGTTCCTGGCAATCAGTTGGTGAGACTAATCCTTTAATAGACTCTTTAATTCAGGAGCGACAAGAAGTTATTGCAAGAATTGCTCAGCATTTGATTCATTGTGATCCAAGCACTTCACATGTTTCTGGACATCCATTTAATATGCAGCAGTCTAGTTCACTTAATTCAAAGCTTTTCCGCGTTTCACAGGAAAATGAAAATGTGAGAAAATGTAAAGAAACATTCTCTGTTTCTTTTGGTAGTCCAGAGCTTACCTCCTCAGAAGACACCAGTGAGGGAAAAATTCAAGTAAAACCAGAAACTCCTCAAAGTGCCACTGGCATTTCTGATGGTCTTTATTCTCGTCAGTCTGTTGGTGAGACTAATCCTTTGATAGGTTCTTTACTCCATGAGCGGCAAGATGTTATCGCAAGGATTGCTCAACACTTGGAGCATATTGATCCAACAGCATCACATACGTCCAGGCAGTCATTCAACATGCATGACTCCAATTTGGTTCCTTCTAAAGTATTCAGGAGTTTGTATGAAGACAAAAGTTTGTTGAAGAAAAACAGGGATGACACCTCCGTTTCCATTTCTAATACAAAATTTTCCTTATTAGAAGACATCAGTGAAGGGGAAAACTTAATACCCAATAAATCATTGAGTTCTTTTCAATGCAATAGTAAAGTCAAGTCCTCTTTGAAACCTCAAATAAGAAGAAATCTGCATCAGGACAATCCTAGTGAAATCATTCAAAATACATTTCTAGAGACACAGAACAAAGCTACTGGTGTTTTGACTCCCTCAAATATGTCTCACTGCAAAAAAAATAACTTAGATTTGACAGTTAGATTGGAAACTGCACTTTCTGACTGTCAATTTAAGGAGCAAGAAATTAACCATGAAGTTGATAAAAAGTATTCAAATTGTAACAGTATTGACAAACAGACTTGCACAAATAAGTTTAAGGAAAAAGTAATAAAAAATGAAAATTGTAATCCAGAATCTTTTAATAATCACCAATTTGAGAATTTCAAGAAAAATAACTCAAAAATAAAAACTACGATGTTGGAAATGTCTGGATATTTGAACAAACATGAAAATAAATGCTCAAATAAAGACTCAAAAAGGCCCAAGACATGTGAGCAAAATATTCAACTTAATAGTGTAGAAAATTATCTCAACGATAATGAAGTTTTCAAATGCAAAAAGCCAGACTCATTGAAAAATGAACAGGATAAGAAAGAAGAGACAGTTGATGAGAAGTTGCAGAACTATTCTCAGAGAAAGAATATAAAAAACTGTTTGTCTACATGTGAACGACTGAAAAGTACAGAGGTATTGGTAGGTAACGTCTAATATTTCAAATATATTTCTTGAACATTTATTATGGTTTGAATTTTGTTTACAGGAGCTATAGTTATAAAGGCCCAAGGTGCCCATTAATTATAGTATACAGTCTGTCAGAATAAACCTGCAATAAAATAACGTCCTTTCAAAATAACCCACTTAAAAGCAAATGTTAGGTAAATTCTTCCTGTTGCCCTTTGTTGGTTATTTCAGTATTATGGGCAAAGTGCTGGAGAGTAAATAGTCAGAAATGTAAACTCATTAGCTTAACATATTGTTTCTTAGCAGCTCTGGCCTAATACAGTGTGCCCATTGTGTTATGTCACCACTCATCTAAGGATTTTTGGAATATCTATAGTGAAATCACTAGGCTGTTGGTCAGAATACCTGGGTTCCAGTCCTGACTTCACAATTTGGTCCTTGAGTCACACTGAATAAAAGTATTATCACATTGAAATCTCAATTATTTTGAAAACAACTTATTTACTGCGTTGATCCAAATCTGAATGACCTTAGTTCATTTTCATCACTAAAATTAGTTCTCTAACATGGATTTAATCAAATGATAGTTTCCAATTTACTAAAATTGTAATTGTCACAAAAACAGTTAGCTTTCCTTGATCCCTCCTGGTACCTAATAGGGTGGTTTAATTTGGCCATAGTATTTTTCAAGGTACTAAGAGTTATTTTTTCATATTCTTGTTTTAAGTATAATCATAAAGTGTTTACTAAGTGCCCAGGCTTTTTTTCTGAATATTTTACACATGTTGGCATACCTAATCCTTCCACTAAACTATGAGGTCAGGTGTTATTACTAATTCCAATTTACAAATGAGGATTCTCAGCTTGGAGAGATTAAGTATCTTGCCCAAGGTCACAAGCTAGCAAATGGCAGAGCCAGGGCCCAAATTAGTCTTTTCTGATTTTCATGTGTTTTTAGGAATTTCTGGTGTTTGGGTTTAAACTTGCTTAATTTTGAAGAATTAGCCTATTTCCGGTATCAGTTCAAAAAAATGTGGTACTATAATTGCATTATATATATTTGTAAATTCACATTTACTGTATTTCTGTATCATGCTCCACCAAACTATATGCTCTGCAAATGGCTCTTAATATTGACACAGTTTTATGTTTTAGAACATTCTGTTTTTTTCTACCTGTGAATAGTTTTTTTCACAAATTAATAACATCAGATGTTGGCTTAGCCATTGTTAGACTCTGAGTATTTATAAATATGACCATATGTTGATAAGGCAATTATATTTGGACATAGTTTCTTTAGAATATTTGAGTTTATTCATCATCCTAGGAAAAACTTGGACATTGTTTTCTGATTAAAATAAATGTGTGTGTGTGTGTGTGTGTGTGTGTGAATACAGATCTATAGATCACTAGCTTCACCCTTAAGGATATAATACTTCAGTGTGTATTAGGAATAAGACTAAATAAAAAATTACTTAAATATTACCATTACAATCTAATTATTTCCCTAGCAGAAGACTATACCAGTGAAACATTCAAGTGTCTGGCGGAAACATAATTTTCATTCCTTAGATGGAACTTCAACCAGAGCCTTTCATCCTCGAACTGGATTGCCTCTTCTTTCAAGTCCTGTAAGGTTTTTTCCCTCTTATTTCATATTTAAAGTTGGAAGCATCTAAAATGTTTACAAATCATTTTATCCAAATTGTAATTGAAAAAAAATTTAAATACCTTTAACAGAAATTTCCAGTTAGAAAACATTTTATTTTTTGATATACTTAGTAACTCTATGTTACAGGGAAAGGCTAAAAGCAAAAATAAAAATATTAGGATTATAAGATTTCTCTGAAATTCTTTTGTCTAATATTTTAATTGTTACTAAATATCAAGAAAGTATTTAGTGTCAAGTGAGTTTGTATAAATAAATTTGTATCTTAGCTAGTTGACAACATCGGGTGGGTCATTTGGGAATCAAATTTGTGGTTGTCTTTGACCTGGAAGCCATGCCACATCTTATTTTGAGACACACTCTACGTTTACAAATAGATCTGTAGATCTGAGTGCAGTGGTCAAGGAGTGTTCCTTTGGAGTGACACTGATGTCACCCTGTGTGACATTTGTGACATTAGTTCAATAATGTAATCTGAGCCTCAGTTTCTTCTTCATTAAAAAGGGGGTGATACGGTCTCTTAGTGTTGTGAGGATGGTTAGTAAGCAATCAGTAGTTAGTTGCTATACCTGCCATTTCAGTTAAACCTGAGGCAAGTAATCAATATCATAGCAGAAGTAAAAACATGTATGTTTTGCTATTGACATGTTAATTTCTGTTGCTTTATCTGTGTTATGTAAACTGAAAGGATACAGTATCTGGCCTATGTTCAAAAAATAATTATTGAATAAGAAATCTAGAATTTAAACTTGTAACGTGGACCATAGATGTTTATTTTAGAGAAATTAAATTCCAAACAATTTAAAATAACCCCAAATATTTGACCTACCTATGGGATGCTTTCAAAAAGCCTGAGTGATGAGGGAAAAAAAATGGTCCGCATCATACTGATATAAAAGGCACTGTAGACTTCTGTTTAGTATGGTAGACTGAATTGATAAAGGCATACCCTTCCTCCTCAAACGCAGAAGTCCTGATAGAATATAACTTTTAATGCAAAATAATATATAATATAACCCTTAAATACATAAGATAATGTAAGAGAAAGATAAATCTCCAAATTTGGGGCAAATTATGGCCCTCTAGGATATCTGAACCTAATACAATGCTAGGGTTTAATGCCTCTGGTGGGACAGGGGTTGAGATGTAAGAACATGTGTACATGTACAATTGAAATTGTGAATATGAAAAATATTTTAATACCTGTGTATGCACACACATGTGTGCATAAAAATGCAGATGGATTAACAGATGGATTCAGCTAATTGGACTACAATCAGTGAGTGGAGAGACAGATATTAAGAAAGCATCTCAAATGAAGTACAGAAAGGAAGAGACATGGTAAAATGTGAGCCACAGAGGATAAAATGAGATGTTCAGTGTAAGTCTAGTACAAAGTCCAAAAAGTAGGACTAGACAGAACAAGGAAAATGCAGTATCAGAAGAAGTGAAAGAACTTTCCAAATTCAAGACATGAGAGTTTAGATAGAAAACTTCACATTAACTTCACATTTTGTAGTCAGAACTTTATAGTTCTGACTATAAAAAATAGCATGGTATACTTGTACAACTCAAAAATACTGAGACTGTTTAGAGTTTCAGTATCATATTTAATAGGTTTATGTATTTAATATTCTCTAGAATATTAAGTCTTTCTAATTTGTATGTTATATGTGATTTTACCTTTATTTTACATCTGGATCTTTCATCTTTAGGGTATTTTTAGCTAGCTGGTTTGATTGGTGTCTTTTTTTTTTTTTAATATTTTTTTAAAGATTTTTATTTATTTAACACAGAGAGAGAGATCACAAGTTGGCAGGCAGAGAGAGAGGGGGAAGCAGGCTCCCTCCTGAGCAGAGAGCCCGATGCGGGGCTCGATCCCAGGACCCTGAGATCATGACCTGAGCTGAAGGCAGAGGCTTAACCCTCTGAGCCACCCAGGTGCCCCTTGATTGGTGTCTTAAATGTAATGGGGTATACAATAGTTTTTGAACATGCAGAGTAGTATTTTTTAATCCTGTTCTCTGTGCAGCTCCAGGGTTCTTGGAAACAGTGGAGTGATGATGGACTAAGGAGCAGCAGAGCTGGCATCACTATTTAATTTTTTTGTTTGTTTCTTTTAATTTTAAAGCTATCAATCTTTTATTACCCCGCAAAATACAGAAGTACAGTTGACCCTTGAACAACATGGGTTTGGTCTGCCTGGGTCCACTTATATGTGGGGTTTTTGTTTTGGTTTTTGTTTTTGTTTTACTGTAAATGTATTTTCTCTTCCTTGTGATTTTCTTAGTAACATGTTCTTTAGCTTTGTTTTAAGAATGTATTACAGTACATAACCCATATAACATATAAAATATGTGTTAATCAGCTATTTATGTTAATGGTAAGGCTTCCAGTCAACAACAGGCTATTAGTAAAGTTTTGGGGAAGCCAAAACTTACATGAGAATTTTCAACTGCAGAGGGTTGGCGGGGGGGTCAGTGCCCCATAACCCCTGTGTTGTTCAAGGATCAACTATATATAATAAAGTAAAAAAGTAAAGTCTTTTTCTATATTAGGATTCTATGTAAGATTTGGTTTTACAAAAAAAACAAATTTTGCTTCTTAAAAACTCAAAACCTAGTAAGAGTGCTTTTATTAATTTTCTGTTTTTTCCTATCAGTAAATAAAATGAAAACATAAGAACAATATGTAATAAAGAACATGATTGTAAGTAGGCAGTTTTGGGAGAAGTTTTATTATTTGCCAGATATGGTCAGCTTTTGTTTGAAAAGTGGTCTATTAATTCAAGAAAAAAATACAGTGTTTTTAAATATCACAAATGATTATTTTGACCTTAGGTTCCTCAAAGAAAGACACAATCAGGTTGCTTTGATTTGGATTCTTCATTACTGCATCTGAAAAACTTATCATCTCGAAGGTATTTAAAATTCATTTGTACTTGTCACTTAGATATGTCAGAAATTATGTTCTGTGCTTTCCACAGAGAAAAATCCTGTGTATTTTTCAAATTCCCTCTGGAAATCTTCTTGTAACTCATAAAATATTAAACTGTGATTCCTGAAGTTACAGGGCAAACCACACCAAAAAGACATGTATCAGAGGCGGTGGAGGAGGTCATAGTTAATCAATAACACACTATTGGAAATGAGCAGTAATCTTAACAATTAACATAGTAAACACAGCCTATGTAAAAAAAGTAAATAAAGTTCATTTGTATTTGTGAAATAATAATACACTAATTTCTAGTCTTGTACAATAAATGTTTACTCTAAAATCACAATTTTAACAGGATTATTATTTTCTAGTTGGTTATTTTAAATATTATTTCACACACAATGATTAATGATGAAGGGAGAAAATAAGAAATTGAGTAGCTACTATATATCCGTCATCATAATAAATACATTGGTTTTAACACTTAAGTAGGTTTGATTATTTCTTGTCATTTGCCTCCTCCTTCGCCTTACACTTCTTTGCAAAAAAAGCCTTGGAAGTGTGTTCCATGTTAGCAAGTAATACTCTCATTATTTTCTTTAGTCACATAATTTTGCCTTTGTATTCTCATTTTTAACTGAAAATAAAGACTGATAAAAAAGACTGTGTTATATATTTCTAGTAGATGCCACTATGTGATATGTTATAAATTCTTTCTTAAAACTTCCTAGGATATTACTTATATTTTTTGTCAAATATAACAAAGACCATAAAATCAAACCAGAATTTTAAACAAAATATCTCATATCTTAAAATTTGGTAGGATTAATTTTTTATCTTATAGCTTAAGTAAAATTAAAATTGATCAAATTCTCCTACTTTAATTTTGTACAAAAAGTCAGAAAATATTGTGCTTAATGTGTTCATTTGCTGATTTTCTTTTTAATAGTCCTCGGCCATGTTTAAACATTGAAGATGATCCAGATATTCATGAAAAACCATTTCTAAGTTCTAGTGCTCCACCTATAACAAGTCTTAGTCTCTTAGGAAATTTTGAGGTAATGTTTTTCAAAATTATTTTTAAGAGTTGGCATTTTTTAACCTTAGATCTAGGTTGTTATTTATGTCATTTGTTTGTGAAAGGGAAATAAATAAATGAATTATATTTTTCAAATCCTTGAAATCACCTTCTTTCCTTTGCTTTTTCCTTTTCCCCTTCCTTTTTGTAAGAAGCAAAGTTAGAATTGTTGGTAATGACATCCTAGAACTGACATCTATCATTTGTAGGAACGATAGAGAACTTAGGTAAAGTGGAGTGAGGTGTCCATTAATCTAGCTAGAAAAGGGACTTAACCACACCTCACATGGTGGTACTGGCTCTAAAATCCAGGAAGGAGGTGGTGGGCTGATAGCAGCCCCTTCACGATCAAGAGGTTGACTTACAAAATCAAACGGTTCTTTGAACTATATTTGCAACTTTGTTATAAATCTAAATCTATTATAAAATAAGATTATTTTTTAAAAATTGAATGGGTAAAGGTTTCCAATAATGTGCTATTTTATTTAATAAGAATATTTCTACTTAGGGGACGCCTGGGTGGCTCAGTTGGTTAAGCGGCTGCCTTTGGCTCAGGTCATGATCCCAGCGTCCTGGGATCGAGTCCCACATCGGGCTCCTTGCTCAGCAGGGAACCTGCTTCTCCCTCTGCCTCTGCCTGCCACTCTATCTGCCTGTGCTCCCTCTCTCTCTGACAAATAAATAAATTTTTTTAAAAATTAAAAAAAAAAAGAATATTTCTACTTAGGATCAACTGTATTATGGGCTTAGTTATCCTTAATTAGAAAACAACCTTAAATATTGAAACTAATGTAATATTATGTGCCAAATGCACATCAATTAAAAAAAAAGAGAGAAAGAAGAACAGCCTTAAACGTGAACCTGTAAATGGGGTTTTAAGGATGATTTTAATTGGTGAGTTTTTTTATGGGAAAATAATTTAAAATTTGTAGTTTTAATAGCTTCATTGGAATTTTGGTGGTTTAATGTGTTAAAAGTATGCTGTCTTTAAAACTAAATTTTAATTTTTAGGCTATCTTCCAAAGTTTTAAAATGAAAAGACTTATGGTGAATTGATTTCTTTTCCATGTCACTTTCAAGGTATCACTTCAGAGATGTTGAACTCTGTATTCTCTGTCATTATTTTAAAATTGCATAAGGCTACTGTGAGTGTCAGATGTTCTGCAACCTTTGTATTACAAGAAAATTTGTGAGGGGGAAAAAGAGCATCTAATATGTGAAAACCTTAGGGAAGATGGTTAAAAGATCAGTACACTGGAATGTACTTGTGCAGATATGCATACATTTTCCCTGGACTTCAGTAGAAAAATACAGAGAGGTTCTGAGACTGTCCAGCTCACAGGTCCTTTTTAATTTATACAAGTCCTGTGTTTCAAGAGTTCATTCCTTTTTATTGCCACAATATGGGTATAGCACAATTTGTTTATTCATTTACATCACTCTAGACCTTTGGGTTCTTTGTTTCCAGTTTTGGCCTATTACACATAAAACTGCTGTGAGGGTACCTGGGTGGCTCCAGTTGCTTAAGCATCTGACTCTTGATTTCAGCTCAGATCATGATCTCAGGGTCATGCGATTGAGCCCTGCATGGATCCTGCTTAAGATTCTCTCTCTCCCTTTCCCGCTGCCCCTCTCTACTTCACCTCGCTCCACACATTGGTGCATTCTCTCTAAAAAAAAAAAAAAAATTTAAAATTAAAAATAAAGCTGCTGTGAATATCATGACCTGAGCCAAAGGCAGATGCTTAACTGAATGAGCCACCCAGGCACCTTGATTTTGTCCAATTTATTATTTTCTTTTATGGATCTTGATTTTGATGTTGTATCTGAAAAATCTTTTCCTAGGGGCCCCTGGGTGGCTCAGTGAGTTAAAGCCTCTGCCTTCAGCACAGGTCATGATCCCAGGGTCCTGGGATCGAGCCTTGCATCGGACTCTCTGCCTGCCTCTCTGCCTACTTGTGATCTCTGTCTGTCAAATAAATAAATAAAATCTTTTTTTTTTTTTAATATATATATATTTTTTAAGATTTTATTTATTTATTTGACAGAAATCACAAGTAGGTAGAGAGGCAGGCAGAGAGAGAGGAGGAAGCAGGCTCTCCGCAGAGCAGAGAGCCCGATGTGGGGCTCGATCCCAGCACCCTGGGATCATGACCCGAGCCGAAAGCAGAGGCTTTAACCCACTGAGCCACCCAGGCGCCCCAATAAATAAAATCTTTAAAAAAAAAAATCTTTTCCTAACCCAGGTCTTCTCAACCTTGGCATGATTGATATGTGAGCCAGATAATTCTTTGTTATATGATCTGTTTCAAGCATTGTAGGATATTTAGCAGAATCCTTGGCCTCTAACCATTACAGTCCAGTACTACTGTCTGCCCCTCCCTCCAGTTGTAGCAGTTAAAAAAAAAGTCTCTGAACATATGTCCCTGGTTAAGAACTACTTACCTAATCCAAAGTCAGGAAACCTTTTTTCTAGACATCTTATTGTTTCAGCTTTTGCATCTAGTTCTCTGATCCATTTTGAGTTAATATTTATATATGACACAAAGTTTATAATCAACTGTTTGATTTTTATGAGCATGAATGTCATATTATTCTAGTCTTGACATGAATTAGAGTTGTCTAACATGTTATCCTTTCTCAAAATCGCTGTCACCTTCTAGTTCCTTTCACCTTCTTCATGTAAATTTTAGAGTTAGCTTATTTATTTCTACAAAACAGGACACTGAGATTTTGTTTGGATTGCATTGATATAGATCAGTATGTGGAAAATTGACATCTTAAGAATATTAAATCTTTTTTTAAAAGATTTTATTTTTTTTAGCTTTTTAAATTTTTTATCTTTTTAAAGATTTGATTTATTTATTTGACAGAAAGACACAGCGAGAGAGGGAACATAAGCAGGAGGAGTGGGAGAGGGAGAAGCAGGCTTCCAGCAGAGTAGGGAGCCTGATGCGGGGGCTCAATCCCAGGACCCTGGGATCATGACCTGAGCCGAAGGCAAAAGCTTAATGACTGAACCACCTACGTGCCCCTAAGATTCTATTTTTAAGTAACCTCTACACCCAGTGTGGGGCTCAAACTTAAAACCCTGAGATCAAGAGTTACATGTTCTACCAACTGAGCAAGCCAGGTGCCCCAGAATATTAAATCTTTTCATATCTGAATATAGTGTATTCTGCATTCATTTAGCTATTCTTTGATTTTTTCATTGATTTTTTTTGTAGTTTTCAGCATGCATATATCTTAAACATACTTCTGTAGATTTATATCTAACTAATCCATGTTTTCAGGTGATATTATAAATTAAAGGTTTTTAATTTTCAGGGTTCCTGGGTGGTGCAGTCAGTTGATTGTCCAATTCTTGATTTTGGCTCAGGCTGAGGTCTCAAGGGTCGTGGGATTGAGACCCAAGACCCTTGTTGGGCTCTACACTTGGCACATAGCGTGCTTAAGATTCTCTTCTCTCTCTACCATTTTCCTCCCCCTGGTGCATGCTCTCTTTCCCCTCTCTAAAAAAAAAATTTTTTTTAAAGAAGGGTTTTTAACTTTCAGTCCTTCATTGCTGTATATTAAAATACAAGTGATTGTGTGTATGTGTGTGTGTGTGTGTGTTTGTAATTGTCTATGACCTTGCTCAGTTTATTGATTTTATTGATTTTGTTGTTCTTTGGGGTTTTTTTACATAGATATTCATATCTTCTACAAATTGGGTCAGTTTTATTTCTTATTTTGTAATCCATACCTATATTTCCTTTTCTTGTTTTGCACTGAGTAGGGTCTAGCATGCATTGCTAATATATTAAAGTCATTAAAAGCTGAATAAAGTCAGAAACTAATATAGGCCATTGGCCTTATCTATAGTAATTTTTTATGTGTTTTTCCTATGAAAATGTTACCCATCTTTAGATTTATTTTATTTAGGGAATATCTTTTTTTTTTTTTTAAGATTTTATTTATTTGATAGGCAGAGAAGCAGACGGCGGTGGGGGGGGGAGCAGGCCCCCCGCCGAGCAGAGATCCCCCTATGCAGGCTCGATCCCAGGACCTGGGATCATGACCTGAGCCCAAGGCAGAGGCTTTAACCCAGTGAGCCACCCAGGTGCCCCTAGGAAATATTTTTGAGCAACTACCATGTGTTGTGCTGTATGCTAGGAATACAAAGCTAGATAACATTCCTGCCTTACAGATATTACAGTTAACTGAATATGTAAGTGATTTATAAACTCAAGTAATTATCATTGTAAAAGAAATTAACTCAGTCCTCCCATACCGACTCTGTGCTAAAGGAACTGAGGAAAGCTTTACTGAGGAACTGTCACTTGAGCTTAGTTACAAAAGATGAGTAGGAATTTGTCAAGTAAATTTGCATGAGGAGTAGGAAGGGATTCTAGACAGGGAACTACATTTACAAAAGTAGCAACAGAATATGATGATATTGGAAAGCATCAACTAGACTTGGAGCATGAGACTCTGTGCAAGGGGGGAGAGAGGAGTCAAGAAACCTAGGGTAGGACTTACATGCCATGCTAGGAAGATTTGACTTGATCTAATAGCAGGAAGCAGGAAGTTTTGTCTAGTAGGTGATTTAATACCTTTTGTTTGTTTGTAGAAAAACAACTCTGCCGGTAATACAAAGGACATACCAGAGTAGGAAGGACTTAATTAGAAGATGTAGTTGTCAGAGGAAAGGTTGTGAGGGTCTGAGCTAGGTTAATGGTGGTAGGGAAGAGAGTTGCAGCCATGAGACTGAGTGGTCAAATCACAGAATATGCATTGCATTGATTGCAGGGCAGAAGAGAGGTTAGAAGCTTGGTATAACATAGGTCTTTTGTTCTTAGCTTTTTGTGTTTGTTTTTTTTTATTAAAGATTTTATTTATTTGACAGAGAGAGACACAGTGAGAAAGGGAACACAAGCAGGGGGAGTGGAAGAGGGAGAAGCAGGCTTCCCGCCAAGCAGAGAGCCCGATGCGGGGCTCGATCCCAGGACCCTGGGATCATGACCTGAGCCGAAGGCAGACGCTCAACGACTGACCCACCCAGGCGCCCCTGTTCTTAGCTTTTTTGTTTTGTTTTGTTTTGTTCTTAGCTTTTTGATTGGGAATTTCAGAATTGCTAATGTCACAGTTTGAACTTTATAGTACACAAACTATCAGGCTCCTGATGGCTTCCAGTGTTCCTTTTTTCCCAGACAACTACTGTATCAAAGATATGGTACTCACATTTCATGATAAATGTATATATGTATGATATATGTATATAAATGAGAGCTTGTGAAAAGTCTAAAATGTTTTTCATACCTAGCAAGATAGCACTAAATTGTTAAAAGTGATTTTCAGCAAGTGAGCTTGAAAGAAATGAAAAAAAAAGAAACCTCTCTATTTGTATTTCTGGGGGGGTTCTGCGGGGGGAAGATTTGTTTATTTACTTATTTATTTGAGAGAGAGAGCATGAGCAGAGGGATAGAAAATCTCAAGATGACTTGACACAGGGCTTGATCTCACAAACATGAGATCATAACCTGGGCTGGAACTAAGAGTTGGAAGTTAAACCAACTGCACCACCAAGACACCCCTTTATTTCTGTGATTTTAAGTTTTTCTCCAATGTTAAAGACAAGTTAAACTATAAAACATATGTCACATATAATGTTATCTTTTAAAGAAGGAATTATTTTTCAGTTGAAGTGTCAGGTGCTTGGCTCTCTCTTTGCATATGACCTATTAACAAGATTTAAAGTGCTTCTCTGTGACCAGTACCTTGTGGATAGGCTCTCTGAAGAAGAAGAAAATTTCTGATATTATACCTTCTCTGTTAGAACATATTTTTATTTACAGAGATTAAGAATAACATATTAGGGGCGCCTGGGTGGCTCAGTGGGTTAAAGCCTCTGCTTTCTGCTCAGATCGTGATCCCAGGGTCCTGGGATCAAGCCCCACATCAGGCTCTCTGCTCCGTGGAGAGCCTGCTTCCTCCTCTCTCTCCCTGCCTGCATCTCTTGCCTGCTTGTGATCTCTGTCAAAAAAACAAAAAAACAAAAAAAAAAGAGAGAGAATAACATATTAAACAATTAGGTTTTACTAACGGTGAAGTTTAGGGATAGATAAGTGTGAGTTGGAATACTGAGAGGAGGCCAGACTTCATACAATGGTAGAAGATTGATGGGGAACAAATTGATGACAGGTCTGATAAACATATGAAGTGAGGACATGGAAATGTTAGCCACCTTATTTGTTTGTTCTATGTTTGACTTGTCATTATTTTCTTTTCTTTTCTTTTCTTTTTTTTTTAAGTAGGCTTCAGGAGCACCTGGGTGGCTGTTGGTTAAGTGGCTGCCTTCAACTCTTAGCATCCTGGGATGGAGCCCTGCATTGGGCTCCCTGCTCAGCAGGGAGTTGCTTCTGTCTCTGCCCCTTCCCCCTGCTCCTGTGCTCTCTCTCTCTGTCTCGCTCTCAAATAAATTTAAAAAAAAAATTTTTTTTTAAATAAAATAACGTAGGTTTCATGCCCAGCATGAAGCCCAGTGTAGGGTTTGAACTCATGACCCTGAGATCAAGAGCTGAGCTGAGCTCATGAGTGGGATATTTAATGGGCTGAGCCATCAAGGTGCTCCTATTTAATTTGATTTTAATTTCTGTGTAATAAATAATGTAATATAATGTTTTCTAATTGCTGTGACTAGGACTTCCAGTACTATGTTGAATAAAAGTGAAAGTAGACATCCTTTTCTTTCTCCTGACCTTGGGTGATTTCCCCTTTTAGTATGGTGTTCACTGTGGGGTTTTCATAGATAACCTTTGTTATATTGAGCTATGGTCCTTCTAACCCTACTTTGTTGAGGGCCTTTATTATGAATGGATGTTTTTCTGTGTCTATTGAAATGGTCCTATGGTTTTTATCTTTCTCTTATTGAAGTTATGCATCACATTAATTGATTTGCAAGTATTAAAACCACCTTTGCATTCCTGGAATAAATCTACTTGATTGTGGTGAATATATCATTTTTAATGTGTTGTTGGATTCTGTTTGAGTAGCAACCATATTTTTTTAGTACCAGAAAGCATGGTAATGTATTTCTTGAAATGAAAAACAGACAAAAAACAGGATGTGTATCAACTTCTAAAAGTTATTTCTTAAAAATTTTGTCTTCCAGGAATCTGTCTTAAACTATCGGTTAGACCCTCTTGGCATTGTTGATGGTTTCACTGCCGAGGTAGGGGCAAGTGGTGTTTTCTGCCCCACACATTTGACTCTTCCTGTTGAAGTGTCATTCTACAGTGTTTCAGATGATAATGCTCCCTCTCCTTATATGGCAAGTATTTTAAAAATTGTCTTTGTCTGCTAAAATCAACAAGTTTAATGACAAATGCCTTTAAAGAGATTTAAGACTGCTTTCTCCCAATGCTTGAAGCAAAGCATTTCCTAAGAGAAAACTAAAGGCTGAATGAGACTAAAATACCAGCATGTTACCTCACAATCATTGAATACTCCATCAAAAACTAATGATGTTCTACTATATGTTGGCTAACTGAACATAATTTTTAAAATGTTACCTCACAACTTCTTTTTCAGCTAGCTCTAACAACAAATTTCCTCTTTTGCACTTGAGGCTTTGCTGAAAATTTACTTGTTTTTATGTGATTTGAAAAAATGAAAAACTATTAGTGACACTATAATTTCATATCTCGCTGAGTTCACACAAATTCTCAAGTGCTTACTGTGCACCCTGGTCCCACAAGTGTTGCCTTCCCACGTGATCCTCATCTCAGGAATATTTAGTTAACGATTTGGTGAAGTAAGTCTTCTGTGAGATCCTTTTACCCCCTTTCTCCTATTTGTTTTGAGACCATTTTTTTCTAATCCTAGAGTTGATTTCTAATCGTAGCTATTTCTGTTTCCATACGTATGTTCTAACGGGGAGAGTAAGATAGCCAAGGGTAATTTAGAGCAGTTTTGAGCCTTATGATCCTATGATTTCATCTTTCCTGTTTTTGTTTTTGTTTTTGATTACTTGAGGATAAAACAAGCCTTCAACTGCAAAAATGACACAGGGTCCAAGTATATATATTATATATATTTTTTCAGCACTTTACAAAAGACAAAGATGGAGAGGAGACTAACAGTGCAAGTCTATAAGAAGTTTACAGTAGTGGTATCAAATAGGGAGTCAGATCTGTGTTTTCATGTGAGGTCTTACTTTGAGAAATACAAATTGCTGTAGTTATAGAAGTTTACAGCTCCGGCCTTGCTACTTGAATTTCCTAGCATATCACATGACCCTATTGATTCCTCTCCTAATATCCCTCTCCCCAACCTTCTAGATTGTCAAGGACTAAAAGCTGTAAAAAGGGAATTCTGTGCAATTAAGAAACAACCGAGGAAATGAAATTATACATTTTGGGGGACCTAAATATAGCCTGTTCATTATTGGTCCAGTTTGCTCAAGGAAAATTATTTTAGCCTTACTGCATTCTGAGGGTGATTTTTTTTTTTAAAGATTTTATTTATTTATTTGAGAGAGAGCAAGTGAAAGAGAGTATGAGCAGAGGGAAGAGCAAAAGGAGAGATAGAAGCAAACTCTACACTGAACAGGGAGCCTGACCCTGGGCTCAATTCTAGGACCCTGGGACCGTGACCTGAGCCAAAAACAGGTGCTCAACTGACTGAGCCACCCAGGTGTCCCTGAAAATTTTATTTAAGAGTATGACCAGTGTTTCATACTTTTATTTAAAAACAACATCATGGTGTCTGCTCATTTATTCAGGTTTTCTTTCCCCAATAACATTTACAATTATGGATCATAGTCATAAAGATGCATAACAGTAACTATTGTCTAAAAAAAGACCCAGGGGTGCCTGGGTGGCTAAGTTGGTTAAGCGTCTGCCTTTGGCTCAGATCATGATCCCAGCGCCCTTAGATCGAGCCCCACATTAGGCTCCTGGCTCAGCAGGGAGTCTGCTTCTCCCTCTCCCTCTGCATCTCCCCTTGCTCATGCTCGCTCTCTCTGTATCTTTCTGTCTCAAATAAATAAATAAAAATCCTTTAAAAAAATAAAAATAAAACAAAGACCCATTCCTTCACAGACCTGCCCAGTTATCACAAAGCCACCTGATATTCATTTACCATGGAAAGATGTATCTACTTTTCCAGTATAATTTTGAAAAAATAACAGCTAATTTTGGATAACTAGTAACATGGAAAGTACAACAGATGTAAGTTCAGTATCAGAATAAATGTATCATTCTGGAGTGCTTACAATATTAAAATAGAACTATAAAAGGTATCCATTTTGCTTTACCAGGACATCAACAAGTTTCGCATCAGTTTCGCATATTCTATTGACACTTAGTAATACGGAATGGAAATGTAAGGTCTACAATATTGTAATCTGTCATAATGTACAAAGTCTCCCAGTGACTGTCAGGATGACTTAGAAACAAGATAAAAGAGCAAATGGCTGGAAATCAGCTCAAGTAAATATCTTTGAGTGAAATTTATAAGCAAGAGAGAATTTAAACTCTGCTTTTAAAAAGCAGACCAGCATTAATCTTTGATTTTAGCTGACATCTAAAACACAGAGGATTAAGAGATACAAGGTTTTGTCACTTTGTCTCCAGAAAGTACACACAAATGATTATAGCTTTTGATGTGGAAAGGGTATGAATCAGGTTATTGAGTTGGCTTAGTCTGTCCTTTAAGAATCCCTGACTTGCTGTTCTTTGATAATATTCTTCAGTAAACTTCCCATTATGTAATTAAACTTTTTCTAGGTTATTTTATTCATTAGGAATGGGTTCCTTTTGTAAATGACCTAGTTCTAATCTTAGACCACAAATCTTTCCTACTAAATAAAATTAATCTTGTTTCTTCAGGGATTCTTAAATTCTTTTTTTTTTTTTAAGATTTTATTTATTTATTTGACAGAGAGAGATCACAGTAGACAGAGAGGCAGGCAGAGAGAGAGGAGGAAGCAGGCTCCCTGCTGAGCAGAGAGCCTGACATGGGACTCGATCCCAGGACCCTGAGATCATGACCTGAGCCAAAGGCAGCGGCTTAACCCACTGAGCCACCCAGGTGCCCTCTTCAGGGATTCTTATTTACATTTTGGTAGTTTAGTGTATTTTCAAAGGATTGATCACATTTTGACAAGATAGTATATATCACAGACCAGCAGAACTGAGACACCTTGGGATCTCTCATCACAAATAACACAGATGACTCATAAATGTACAATTTGGCACAAGGACTGAAAATTCTGTCTTTGTGGTGTAGAAGTGGTACAGGATTTTTTCATTAAATAATCACTTAAAGATTAGCTCAAAGCCACATAATCTCTCTCCAATTTGGGCATCAGTGGTAAAAATGTTATCCAACTGCTACATAACAATATTTCACTGTTTAGAAACTTTTGAATGGTGGAACCAGGTAAAATGTTCTAAGGAATGTATGCCAGTGGTAAATTCATGGTATGACTTGAATTATCACCATATTAACAGGACCATATATATTATTTTTTTGTATTTGTAATTCACCAAATTAAGATAAACTTCTTTTAGTTTTACTTATTGCGTAGTCTCTATAGCAGAGTAATTTGGGGAGTTTTTGTGTGTGATTTTTGACCCAACTTAGTTTACCTTAACCTTCCTATTCCATTCTATAATGCCAGAAAAAAATGTATTTTTCTTTTTTATGTTAAACACTATAATTTTTTATAGGTAGATACATTAATATGGTGACCAACTAAAATAATGAAATTATTAAAATATAACAAAAAATAAATTGGTAATAATACTAATGAAATTCCACATAATTTCCCAATTTGTATCTAAAATTCCTAATTTACGAATGCCCCTATTGGTCTTACATTGCTTAGAAATAATTGTAAACTGTTGGCATATACTATAAGGTTTTAAAAATATACATACTGTCTTTATAAATTGATTTAGTTACTGTTACCATGTTTTGAAAGCTATTAAAGTTAATAAAGGAATAAAGCTATTAAAGGAAATAAATATAGTCTTTTTTTTAAGATTTTATTTATTTATTTGAGAGAGAGCATGAGAAGGAAGAGAGTCAGAGGGAGAAGCAGACTCCCCTGCTGAGCAGGGAGCCTGATACGGGACTCCATCCTGGGACTCCAGGATCATGACCTGAGCTGAAGGAAGTTGCTTAACCAACTGACCCACCCAGGCACCCCTAAGTATAGTCTTTATAGTAGTTTTTGCCCTACCAGTTCTCTTAAATGTATTCAGGGGAAGGTAGCAAGGAAAATGGTAATGTGTTGCCTATAGCAATGTGATTATAAAGATAGCTATTATTTGGTTATATTCTACTTTCTTTTTCTGGAACTAGGAAGAAGAGGGGCATTATATACCATAGCTTTTTTTCACATAAACCAGATTGTAAGAGAGAAATTGTTTAAAGCTTCATTACTGCTTTGGTTGGGAATCCAGTTTGTTGATAGGCTTTTTTTCATGCTTTAAATAACCATGTGGTAAATCAGATTAGACAAGAACAACCTATGTCCTTTCAGTGACCCTTTCCACGAATATTTCCTAATATTAATGTGTTAATTTAATAGTCTGAGGTTGGCACTTGACTCACATAGCAGAGTCTGGCTCTCCTTTTTACGTTTGCATGCTTTTTTCACCCTCCAACCCTGGTCTGTCTTACAAATAACAGAGATGGATGTTTGATGGGACAGTCCTGTTTTATATTTACTTCTACTGAAGTTCGACATGTTTTGGCATGTACAATATGAAATGTTGGGATGTGAAATGTAGAACATGCAATTATTCTATTTAACTACTTGAAACTCTTACCCCAGTTAAATGAATCAGCCTTCCTTTCTGAAAGCTATCTAAGAATTAAATATCACAATTACCACCTGTAGTCATTTGGTTATCTTGCTTATCTAGAAACTTTCACGTGTGCAATTCTAGCTTTCCTTGTTTTAATTTATGCTTGTTTGCTGTCATTTGGGCTTCTGTAGTGACTAGAACATGCTTCTCAGAAAACTACTTAATATAGAATGGTAGTACTTCTCAAACTTAAAGGTACATATGATATCATCTGGGGGATCTTAAAATACAGCTTTGATTTGGTAGGTGTAGAGAGAATCATAAACTACATTTCTAAGATGTTTACAGGTGAGTGATGATGCTGGTCTGTCTGTAGTCAGAAATCCATATATTAATTTAATTCACCGACTGAAGAATTAACTTCACTGTTCGCTAAGACTTAGACCCTTCTGCATTCCTGACTTCTTATATGTCCAAAGAACAGTAAATTGATTGCTTCTTCATTTCCATCCTCCCATGTGATAATAAGGGAATGATCCCATCTTCTCCCTTATTTCCTTTTCAGTCAAGGAGCTTCTTATTTCTGTATTTTATATCTTAATATAAATTTCAAGCAGTGTAATATTATATATTATTCATTGAAACATCTCCAGGAAGAACAGTAATCCTTGGATCCTCACTGTTCCATACTCAGAATGTATCTATTGATGGGAATATTTTTGCATACAAGTAAAATTCTAAAATGTTAGTAATTACATGGTTTATTATTTTTAGTCTTTTATTTACATGTGCATCAGTTTGTACTCAATTTGTCTTCTTTTATTTCAAGGGTGTGATTACTTTAGAGTCCCTTGGTAAAAGGGGTTATCGAGTACCTCCTTCAGGAACAATACAAGTGGTATGTGTTTTATAGCCTACAATTGCAATAATCATTCTCTCACATACATATAGAACTTAGCCCTTTCTCCTGCTACTGCTGCTGCAACAACTTTGGTAAGTAACAGTGGGGCTGCAGCTTTCTTTGGAGTTTCCCTGCTCTGCCCCAGGAATGGCCATGTGGGGACCTTCATAAAAGGAAAGCATAAATAATCTAAAGAAGGTGAATGCTTTAGAAAAATAGTATATGCCAGTTTACATAACTTGAATAGAGCTATTTTCAGTGTAATTAGAACTAACATTACTAGTGCCCATGAATATAATTAGCCAGACTGAGATTGACCTATTTCAAAGAAGACCTCAACTATTAGTATTGCTTTGGCAGGAAACCTTGGAAAACAAAATTATATGATCCCTAGTATAATAATTTCTAAGTTAATCTACTAAGATGGTTACACAAAGTAGAAATGTAGTCTGACAGATATGAGTGCAGAGAAGGCACCCTCTCTTTTGGTCTAGGTGTTGATCTAGTTTTGGCTCAGGAAAATTCCTCTAGCCCAGAGCAATCATTCATCATTGGTCTTGCATTCTCAGAAGACTTATTTGTTATCAAGGTCAGTTTGTGATTGAGTTCATCTCCAAGTCAGACCCAGAATAATCCTGCAGGCCCAGAAGTCTATTTTCCAAAGCTGGCGCTTGCAGACTAAAAAAAATCTAATTGATATTTGTTGGTTATAACTCAATAGAGCTGAAATTTAAAAAGGAAAAAAAAAATCTAGCTAAGTTTCTTATACTCAGGATCTGGTTTAATTCAGTAAGCCTTCTTATTGATGCCTTTTGGCCTCAATGTGATCAGTGTTTCACCAGAACACTTTTACTCATCACCATTGTTCGAATACAGCAAGGAGTCTGTACATTTATTTCCTGTCTCACAGGGATGAAACACAGTACTATGTAATACGTATGTGTGCATATAATGCAGTATATACACATATATAAATTTTACCAAGAAAGAATCACTGCATATTAAAGTAATACTTCTATGTTAAATGCATTTCTTGAACTAAAATGAGTGATAATCTTCTTGTTCTCTCACCTCTGGCTCTGTAGTTAGTGTGACAGAGTAGGTCACTGGAAAGCTAGCTGTCAGTTGTCATAATAATGAGGCATATACCCAGAGGCAGCATATTCATAAACAACCAACTTTTAAAATGATTAATTTTAAATCTGAAGCTTAGGTATGTCTTTCATTCCTTATATAGTTTAGTTATGTAAAAACATGGTTTGAACTCCTGGCTTGCTAGTTGTTGTGGTTCTTGAATGTATTAGCCTTACTCTTAAGACTCACTAGATTTCAAAAGTTGGATCATAATATTGATATATTTCTCATTTTGATTCAGTGAGTGATGTCCAGTGCCACGGATGAGCTTCTGAAAGCATGGGCACCAAGTTACCTATTGATGTGTTGGTAATTTGGTTAAAGTCAGATCAGCAGCTTGGGATCTTGTTTAAAAATTAGTACTTAAAAAAAATAATATTCCTTCAATTATTAATAGCCATGTATCAGTTGAATTTAATTCAGTCTTCACTAAGGATACGTATTTTGATCTATTATGGTATTGGTGATTTTTTAAAAGTTTAATGTCACTACAGTTTTTGCAATGAATCCAACTGTAAGAACACAAAGTATTATTCACCCTACTTTGTAACTAATAATAATGAACTTTATTTTCTAAACTCAGAAAAATTTCCAAATAAGGAAATTTCTCTTTTTTGAGAACACATTTTTAATTTTATATAACTATATGTACTTAATGTACCAAAAAGTCTAGTTTTACCCAGCTATTTTTAATTTTTCTATTTACTCACTATTAAAAATGTAAGGAAAATTAATATTCTGAGTATTTCGCAGTTGACACACTTTAATAAAGCTAATGTTTGAAATAAGTGAACTGGAATGTTTTAATCTGGTAAGGGTGTATTTTGCTTACTTTAGTGGAAGCATTTCTTAAAATCTGAACAAAGAGTAAAAGCTATGTATTGTCTAATATGAAATTTGTGACTAAAAATTTTGATTTGTTACAGGATTTTGTATTATTAGTAAATTAAAAATTGAAACTTTTTTTTTAATTGAATATCACTTCATAAACTTTTAAGATATTATTAACTTTAGTTCCCAAAACTGAATTATATCCACTGGGAT
The DNA here is from genome assembly GCA_004024625.1 of Mellivora capensis. NCBI lineage: Eukaryota > Metazoa > Chordata > Mammalia > Carnivora > Mustelidae > Mellivora > Mellivora capensis. Next base: position 76,352 of record PISX010006069.1, on the reverse strand, counting down.
TAACTTACAAAAAAACTATTTTATTATTGGCACAATCGTTTTGCATCAAATCAACAAACCACTTTTTAAAGAATAATTTTTATGTTGTTTCTTCAGACCTTATTTAATCCTAATAAGACTGTGGTGAAGATGTTTGTTGTGATATATGACTTACGAGATATGCCAGCCAATCATCAGACATTCCTTCGACAAAGAACTTTTTCTGTACCTGTTAAACAAGAAATGAAGAGAACTGTTAATAAAGAGAATATCCGACATGCAGAAGAACGGTTATTACGCTACCTCATACATCTGAGGTAATGTTTCAAATAAATATGAAAGTACGTTACTGGAGCACCTGGGTGGCTCAGTGGGTTAAAGCCTCTGCCTTCTGCTCAGGTCGTGATTCCAGGGTCCTGGGATCGAGCCCCACATCGTGCTCTCTGCTCCACAGGGAGCCTGCTTCCTCCTCTCTCTCTGCCTGCCTCTCTGCCTACCTGTAATCTTTGTCTGTCAAATAAATAAATAAAATCTTAAAAAAAAAAAAAAAGTACGTTACTAAAGAAGAACTTCAAAATTTCAGTTTATTTTAACACCTGTCACTCTGACTAGACCAGTGTCCTTTGGAATTTGCTTAATTTGGAAACTTTTCATATACCAAGATGCAGAAAACACATAGCGTATCTTCCTGCAGTCATTGTTACTTGTTGAATTAGAGTTTTCATTTATAGCAATGTAATATAAAATATTTTATATCAAAACAAATGCTCACCTATCTGGGGCAGTGAAACACATTTTTGAAACCAATAGAATTATTATATGAACTGCATATGCAGCTCTATATTTTCTAGTAGCCACATTTTAAAAAGTAGTAAGAGAGAGGAAAGATGAATGTTTTTTATTTAACTCAACATACCCAAGTGTTATAATCTGAATATATAATCAACATAGGGGCGCCTGCATGGCTCAGTGGGTTAAGTCTCTGCCTTCATTCAGGTCATGATCTCAGGGTCCTAGGAGTAAGCCCCGAATCGGGCTCTCTGCTCAGCGGGGAGCCTGCTTCCTTCTCTCTGCCTGCCTCTCCACCAGCTTGTGATCTCTCTCTCTCTGTCAGATAAATAAAATCTTTTTAAAAAATTATGAATGAGGTATTTTACATCCTTTTATTGTAAATGTTTGAAATCAAATAGATATTTATAGGAACAGCACAACTCAATGTGAAGTAGCCACATCTCAGGTGCTCAGTAGCCACATGTGGTTAGTGGCTACTGTACTGGGCAGGGAACGTTTTTAACTTTCATTCATTCATTTAACAAGTATTTATGTGTCAGGTATGCTCCTGGGCACTAGGGAAACAACAGTGTGAAAATCTCTGTTCTCAAAGAGTTTATATTCTCTTTGTAATTTCATCAGAAATACCTTTTCCTCTGACTTTTACTACCCAGGTCACACCACTAGGTTGTGAGAAGCTGTTTGCCCTTGAGGTCCAAGTTGCCAGTATTCTGGGACTAGGTTTTCTGCCCTTAAATCCTAGTGTAGCTCTCAGGCAATGAGCAAATCTATTGGTTAATAGAGAGCTGAATGGCCTTCCCCCTCCCCCCAAGATTTTATTTGTTTGACAGCACAGGCAGGAAAAGCAGTACGCAGAGGGAGAAGGAGAAGCTCTCTTATCAGAGAGCCCAACATGGGGCTGGATCCCAGGACCCTGGAATCATGACCTGAGCCAAAAGCAGATGCTTAACTGACTGAGCCACCCAGGTGCCCCTGAATAACCTTTTGTTTATAGCTCTGTTCTTAGTAATTTTCTGATGCTGTTCATAGTAAGTTCTCAGTCACATCAGCGAGAGTAATTCATTTTAGCCTAACTCCTTGCTCCAAAAGTTGCTATTCCTGAGAAGGAGGTCCCTCTCATCCAGGGCCCAGGCAGAAGACCTTTAATCTGCTACTGATGGGGACCACCAGCTATCTTTCAATAGATGTACCTTTGTGGTCTAGAATGAATAAAGAGTTGTCCATTCAATTCTCATACTTGAAAAAGTCTAGTACTGCTTAATTGGTACTTTTGCCTTGGGGTCTTCTGCCTGGTGTTCTGAATCCTGGGGACATGTTGAACTGGCTCAATGTTTGTTTGGGGGGGGGTGTGGTTTTTCTTTTTTTAAGATTTTATTTACTTATTTGACAGAGAGAGATCACAAGTAGGCAGAGATGCAGGCAGAGAGAGAGGAGGAAGCAGGCTCCCTGCTGAGCAGAGAGCCCAATTCGGGGCTCAATCCCAGGACCCTGGGATCATGACCTGAGCCAAAGGCAGAGGCTTAACCCACTGAGCCACCCAGGTGCTCCTGTGTTGTTTTTTTCTTTTAAGATTTTATTTATTTGACAGAGATCACAAGTAGCCAGAGAGGCAGGCACAAGAGAGTGAGAGGGAAGCAGGCTCCCTTCTGAGCAGAGAGCCCGATATGGGGTTTGATCCCAGGACCCTAAGATCATGACCCAAGCTGAAAGCAGAAGCTCAACCCACTGAGCCACCCAGGTGCCTCTGGCTCAATGTTTTTAAACCCAACTCTACACTACCTGTTATGAGCCTGATGGGAAGTGTTATATAGAGTGTGGAATAAAAATCTGAGAACAGACTTGGAAGACTTTAAAAAGAGAAACGGTATGAAATAGCAGACTGTAAGAATAACTCTCAGCCCAATCTAGGATAAGATTCAACTCTCTACACTTCCATTTGATACCATTCCTCTTGAAGTTTCACCACCATAGCGCTACATAAATAACATTCACTAAAGTAAACATAAACCACCCCAGCCTTTATAATCCCCACATAGTGATCAGATACTTTAAATACTGTAAAGAAACCTCTTTGGGAAGTATACCACATATGTATGAGTATGTTCTACTTGCTAAAGGTCTCAGTTTGCTCCTTCAGATTAAGAAGGCAAAAAAAACTTTAGGCAGAATGGAAGAGTAAGCTGACATTTGGCTCACATACAACTGACCACCAGATGTTTCAGCTAATTTAGGAATAAAATTCAGAAACCCAAAGAGTATTTCTGCTATGCAAAGGAAAACGAGAGAGATTAGCACTAAAGAGTATGTTTGTATGCGTGACTAGCTTCCAGACAAGTTTATAGGACAAAAGACTCCAGCCCCTGTTTATGTCATAGATATTAGCAGGGTAGCGACACAGTTCCATACACAGTTCTGATACCATTTTCATTTCACTACAAACTTTTGTCTTTTTAATGATGGTTAGGCTTTATTTAGCTACTAGCCATTACGAATGATAGCAATAATTCCTCAATACTTGATTATTTTCTGTTGTGACTTTTCAAGTTTGGAATCCTTTTCAATGTACTCAAAATTGGGAGAGGGCAAGTTATGTGAAATGGATGTGACTAGAAGATGCTAGGACTGCAGAGCCCAAATGTAGTGTGACTGACTAATGTGAACTGAAACTTGACACTGTAGGTGAGGGAAGGTGCATGTGTTACGGTGTCAGGGATTAAAGTAGGATGGAAAGGGAAACAAGCTTTACAGAAAGAAGCGCCTCTGGTCATATGAAGAGGAAAGGGAGTGTCGATTGTTCAAGTAGTGAATAATAAGGGAGAAACACTTAACTAGCAGCACAAACTTTGGCAATAGAAGACTAAATAAATATCTTGTTAAAGAGTCATTCTTAATATTGTAGCAAGACATTCTTCCTGCTTTCAAAATTTAAATCCTCATGTTTGTTTGTTTTAAAAACTCAGTGCCTGCAATGTTGCATCTTTCTGTTTGCTTATCTGTATAGGTTCCAGAGTTCTAAATCTGGAAAGATCTACCTCCATAGAGATGTACGGCTCCTGTTCTCAAGAAAGTCAATGGAAGTTGATAGCGGTGCTGCATATGAACTCAAATCTTACACTGAATCGCCAACAAACCCTCAGTTTTCACCAAGATGTTGATAAGGAGTGACAACTTAAAGTATTCGCTCAGTACCCAAGTTGGAAAGTAAAAATTAGCGTAGAACGGAGTGTACCAATTAACAACCAGGAGAGTGGATCCTCTCCTGTTATCCTGGACCAGTTTTTATTAAAGGATTCCTGGAATGAGATCCACATATTCCAAGTAGACTGGAAACACTCTTGTCCTAATAATCCTTTTTGTACTGTTGAAACCACTTCATTGGATGTGTTGCAATAGCAAACCCCCCCCAGTTAGATTAGTGTTCACACATTTTATTTCTCAGTTATTTAATATTTAATGTTTTCCTTAATACTCAAGTGATGTTTGTCTCTAGTGTTCTAATGTAGCACAAATCCTATGTAAAATCATACTATGTATTTTTGACATTAATGTTGAAATCCAAAATATATGCACAAATCTTTAATTTTGTGTGATGTGTTTTAAGTACTATTCATTTAATTTATTGAAAATAAGAATGAAATGTTGAGCTTCTTTAAGATTAACGCACTATGCAAGCATGTGTACTTTTTATATCTCCCAGCTCTAGTTTTTACCCTATCCAGGTTGCTGTATCACATACTAGTCCTTTAACATGCTGTTTTGGCAGTGCAATGTGGACTAAGCTGCTTCACATTCTCTTTGCAAGTTCAAATCATTATGCCCATTCATATACTCCTTATTCCTAAAACAGTTCTATTTTTCCTTAATTACTGCAGAGGCTTTACATTAAATTGCTGTCCCATGCTAGAAAACTTTTGCAAATTGTTAAAAAGAATATGTACTTTGAAAGTAAATTAGTATTTATATTGTAAATATACACCCAAAAAACCCACAAGTGTGTATTTGGCTTTTATTTTTAGATGAGACATTCATGTGATTGAGTGATTTCTGGTAGCCTAGCTTTATAGCAGACAAGAGGAAAGGGAAGTTGTCTTGAGCTTCTTCCCCAAGGAAATTTACCACTTTTTAAAAAGTTTTTATTTATTTATTTTGGAGAGAGAATAAGCAGGGAGGAAGGGGAGAAGGGAGAGAGGGGGGGAGGGCAGACCCTTTACTGAGCAGGAAGCCCAATATTGCTCGGTCCCAGGACCCAGAGATCATGGCCCGAGCCAAAGGCAGATGCTTAACTGACTGAGCCACCCAGGCGCCCCCAAATTTATCACTTTATTGCTCAGGGTCACAATGGAAGGAAGGCATTTGGCAACTAGGAAAACTCCTAAGCAAAGGAACTTGGCTGAATGCAGCAAAAGCCCTCCCTCCATCCCCCTTAGTAAAGTGGTTTTAGATGTTTGTGCACTGACAGTGGACAATAGGAGATCAGACAACAAGGCACAGATAAAATACCAACAGGGTACCTGGGTGGCTCAGTTGGTTAAGCATCTGCCTATTGATTTCAACACTGTTAGTGATTTCATGAGGCTTAGGTCAGGCTCTTATGGGTTGAGAGATTGAGCCCCTCATTGGGCCCTGTGCTCAGCAGGGAGTCTGAAGATTCTCTCCCTCTGTCTCTCCCCCCACACATATGCGCACATGCTCACTCGCTTTCAAATAAATCTTTAAAATAAAATACCAGCTAAGAGAAAAGGCTATTGGTATTCCATAAAGCTTAAAAAAAAAAAAATGTTGTCAGTGGCACAAATTTGTGAAGATTTATTCTTAATTTTCAGACCATGGAAGTAACATGGAATTAGGACCCAGAACATTTGGATTGTAGTCCCAGCTCTAATAGTATCTAATAGGACTGACTCCAGGAATTCTCTAAACTTTTTCTGGATCTGTGTGATTGAGAAAATGGGGTGAGAATATTGATAATATGCCTGCTTATATTCTGTCATCTGATTGTTGAAATCAGTATTCTAATATATCTTGATTTCTTACACATTGACCTAAGTAAATATTGGTAATTCTATATAAAACCTGGAAAAAACACCAAGCGTTTAAGCCATCAAAATACCTTTTTAAAAATTGTTATTATTTCTTTGACCTCTCCAGTAATCCAAGAATTAGTGATGTATGTTGTATGCAGGTGTCTTTTTACGTGGATACCTCACTGTAACCTTTCTAGAATTATTTCTAATAACATGGTTTTCCATGTTTCTGGGCATATTTTTTCCTTTTGTAAGATTTATTTGAGAGAGAGAGTGTGTGTGTGTGTGTGTGAGTGAGTGAGTGCATGCGCGCATGTGCAGGAGGGGAAGAACAGAGGGAGAGGGAGAAGCAGACTCCCCACTGAGAAGGGAGCCCTATGTGGGGCTCAATCCCAGGACCCTGGGATCATGACCCGAGCCAAAGGCAGATGCTTGATCAGCTGAGTCACTCGCGGGTTCCCCTTTATGGGCATTTTAAAGAAAATTTTAAGATGACAAACATCTGGGTGCATCCTGTGCTCTTGCTGGCAAGTTTGTGCAAGGGAAACGTACTGAAATTTTGTCCCTCTTTTTAGGGCCTCTTATGCCTACATAGTTTTTTCCAATTGAGATATGGTCACCCAGCACGTGTCTGCTCTCACTTGCCCTGGCACTATGTCTAACATCATAGTTGTTTTCCCACCCTTCTGTCACAAGCCGAGACTTGACCACACTTCCAATGTTGTGCCTCTTCATATTGACAGATCTTGTCACTAGATTGAGTGTTGGCATGCAGGTAAAGCTACCAGCAGACAACCAGTTCATCTGTGCTAGATAATAGAGATCTTTTCACTTACGGCAGGATCACTGGGCAGTTTTGCAGACTAACAAAATGAGTCATTCTGTAACTCGCTTTACAAAGGAACTCCAGGAGCGCCTGGGTGGCTCAGTCAGTTAAGTGCCAACCCCTGGTTTTGGCTCAGGTCATGATTTAGGATCGTGGGATCGAGCCCCTGTGGAGCCCGTGTCAGGCTCCACACTCAGCAGATAGTCTGCATAAGAGTCTCTCTCTTTTCTCCCTATCCCTCTGCCCCTCCCTCTTCAAGATAAATAATTTTTTTAAAGATATTATTTATTTGAGAGAGCACACAAGGCTGGGGGGCGCGGGGACAGGAAGAAGCAGAATCCCTGCTGAGCAGAGAGTCTGACTGGGAGAAGGGGGGCTCAATCCCAGACCATGGTATCATGACTCCAGCTAAAGACAGATAAAGACAGATGCTTAACCAACTGAGCCGCCCAGGTGTCCCACAAGATAAATCTTAAAAGACAAACAAAAAAATAAACCCTCCAGGTCACAAACAACCTGCACAAAGTCTGGAAATTTTTCTTATGAAATGAGAGTAAGTGATGAAATGGAACTGAATAGAAAGCATCCAAAAGAAGATTCCCTCCTGGGGCCCCTGGGTGGCTCAGTTAAGTGTCTACCTTCAGAGGTCATGATCTCAGAGTCCTGGGGTCAAGCCCCATGTCAGGGCTCCCTGCTTAGCGGGGAGCCTGCTTCTTCCTCTCCCTCTGACACTTTCCCACCCCACTCCTACCCCCTATCCCCAACTCCTGCTCTCTCTCAAATAAAAATCTTTAAAAAATAAATAAAAAATAAAGATTCCTTCCTGCCATTTTCCCCCACCAGGACTTTGTCATTCCCAGAAGGAAAGGAAAACCTTTCTCTTTCAAGGCTTCATTCTAAGGATTCCCACTCTTTGCTAATTAGTTTTGTGAATGAAGCAGTGACTCTTTTTCAAACTTAAAAGATTGATGTAATACATGTTCATTTACCAGATTTTTTCACACTACTTAATTATGTAAAATAACTATGTAAGTCCCTTTTTCTGTTCACCCTTTCAGCTATAACTTTATAGAGGTGGTCACTGTGAAATTTTGGTATTTGACACTCCATATGGTCTACAAGACCTAGGAATACAGTGTCAATCTAGATGGGAAGAAGGCTTTTCATCATGGTAGGAATTCATTCTCAATTCCTAAAATTATATATGCATTGGAATTGGCCCATTCTACTCCATCATGGATTATCTATGAGAAAGATATCCTCTCTAAAAAATTTTATTGTAGTAGTTTGTGAGATAATGTATTTTAAACTTGGACCCTGGGAGGAGGAAGAGAACATATGAATGCCTACTATGAATGTACCAGTGTAAACAATTTATATGTTATTTAATACTTAAAGCCATACTGCAGAGAGTATAAATCTATTCTATAATGAAAGAAAAGGAAGCTTGAAGAGCTTGCCCAAGGTCTCACTGTCAGAAGACTCAGGATTCAAATCTGAGTTAAAGCTTAACTCTTTTCCATTCTACTACATTGGAATTTTGCCTCTTTCTTCATTCTTTTTCCACTAAAAATTACGGTCTGGCATAAAATATACGTTCATCAGGGCACCTGGGTGGCTCAGTGGGTTAGAGCATCTGCCTTTGGCTTGGGTCATGATCTCAGGGTCCTGGGATCGAGCCCCACATCGGGCTCTCTGCTCAGCGGGGAGCCTGCTTCCTTCTCTCTCTCTCTCTCTCTCTCTGCCTGCCTCTCTGCCTACTTGTGATCTCTGTCACAAATAAAATCTTTTCTAAAAAAATATACTTTCATCAATATTCTTGGCAATAAAGTTTATAAGTTGTGTGTGATGTGTGAGATATATAAGGCAATGCCTACTGATCATTAGGGAAAAAAAGACTTAAAAAAAAAAAAAAGATTTGGGACTCCTGGGTGGCTCAGTCATTAAGCATCTGCCTTTGCCTTCAGGTCATGATCTTAGGGTCCTGGGATCGAGCTCTGCATTGGGCTTCCTGCTCGGCCGGAAGCCTGCTTCTCCATCTCCCACTCCCCCTGCTTGTGATCCTTTTCTTACTGTCTCTCTCTGTCAAATAAATAAATAAAATCTTTTTTAAAAAGGACTTTAGGAAGAAATGTCCTAAAGCTACTCAGAGGCCATTCAACTTAGTATACAGTCAGAAAGCATGCAAATAAAGTTGAGGGAAATTTTAGAAACACATTGTGGTAAATATTTCAAGAGATTTTATTTTTGAGAGAGAGAGTAGGTTGGGGGGTTGGAGGAGTAGAGGGAAAGGGAGAGAGAGAATCTCAAGCAGCCTCCATGCCAAGTGAGCAGCGGAGAGCCCGATGTGGGGCTCAATCCCACGACCCCAAAATCAAGAGTTA
>PISX010006069.1:49218-67247 GCA_004024625.1 Mellivora capensis | reverse complement strand
CCTCTGGTGGCATGGAGAAGGCTCCTTCCCCTGTGGACAATACAAATGTGAAAAGCTACTCCAAGGGGAAAAATGTATTCTGTTCTTGATACTTGCTACAATATCAGCAATGATGCAGGTGGATTTCCTCTTTCAGCTGCTTGAGGAATGGTTGGGGTGGGACATTATCTCCTTTACTCCCACAAACTCTTGAGCTAGGGCACCTACACCTCTAAAAGACCACTGATCTTTTTTAAGCTTTTATACACCTACCAAGTTTCAAGCTTGCAAAGTCTTGTGCATGTGTGGATCAGAATCACCAGGGGGAGCTTTGGTTAAACAAAAATACTTGAACCTTGTCCCATACCTAATGAAAATCTGTAAATAGGGTTTCTCAGTGATTCTAGTCCCTGTGGCTAATTTAATTAAAATTAAATAAAATTCAAAATTCAGTTTCTCAGTTGCACTAGTCATGTCTCAAATGATTGGTAGTCAAATTAGAGTCATCGTTTTTTGTATTTTTTAGATGGAGAGTAGTGGCAGAGGGAGAGAGAATCTTAAGTAGGCATCATGAGCTGAGCAGAAATCAAGAATTAAACACTTTGGGGCATCTGGGTGGCACAGTCAATTAAGCATCTGCCTTCAGCTCAGGTCATGATCCCAGAGTCCCAGGACTGAGTCCAGGGCTTAAGCTCTGCCTGGGGCTCCCTGCTCAATGGATAGTCTGCTTCTCCTTCTGCCCCTCATCCTGCACAATGCACGCACTCTTTCAAGTAAATTAAAAAAAAAAAAAAAGGAGTCAGACAATTTAACCTCCTGAGCCACCCAGGCGCCCCTGTTCCTTGTTTTTTGTTTTTGTTTTTAATGTATGCTCTATGCCCACCATGGAGCTCAATACAGGGCTTGAACTCACGACCATGAGATCAAGACTTGAGCTGAGATAATGAGTTGGAGGCTCAATCAACTGAAACACCCAGGTGCTCCTGACTAGTGACTATTGTATTGGGTAGCACAGATACAGAGTTATTTCCATCATCATAGAAAGTTCTATTGGACAGCACTGGCCTGGAATATATAGATAGCACCTAAAGCTATGAAGTAGAAGTGATCTGGAGAGTGTAAAACTTGAAAAAGAACGAGATCCAAGGACAGAATTGTTAGAATCCTCCAATTAAGAGAAAGGTAAAGATTCAACAAAGGAGATTAAGAAGGAATGGCCAGAGAAGTAGAAGAGAATAAGAGGTTGTTGTTGATCAGAGTGCGATTTTAAACATTAAGGTACATGGTTAAGGATGCCGAAGAGTGATACCTGGGGAAGGATGGCTTCTCAGGTCTCCACAATGTGGCACTGACCTTTGTAAATTTCCCATTGACCAAAGTCTGCCTCCCAGAAATCCAAACTTGCCCTCATGTGTGTGTCACTATCTTTCAGAAGGAGAATCTCTTTCTGTATATGTGGTCTCAGATTTTAACTCAAGCTCACAAATACATTGATACAAGATATATTCCAGAATGCTAATTTATTAATGAAAATATAACTGTTGGATGCTTCATTTAGCTTAACTAGTGCATTATCCTTTCTTCCTATAGCTCTGTAGGAAAGAAAGGCAAATTTTCAGTAAGTTACTTTGCAATTATGGAATGAGAACCAATAGTTGATCTTAAGAAGTTTCTCAGTTGGCCCAGCTCAAAACACTCTCAAAGGATATCTTCCTCAAAGAGCTGGCGTCTTGAACTCTTGTATTCTAAGTACTTGCTTGCCTGACAAACATCCTCCTTCTTTTCTCCGAAAAGAAAAAAAGTATAAGATTTTGTTTCTCCGGTTGCAATCCCAGTGCAATTCTCCCTAGGAATTCTAGGGAGATTCTTCCTAGGAAACTCTGGCTGAACGTTTTGATGGTTTCCAAACTCCCGCAGAATTGCATTCATTATCTGTTGCTATCTACTACTAGTTTAACTCTTAGATGGCAATCTGATTTCCAGGTTTCTGAGAGACACTTCTCCAGAACGACCCTGTATAGTATTGCCGATAGCTATTCAGATGTCAATTAGAATGAGGATTAAAGGTAAAGTTAACAGATAACGGTAATTAAGAAAGTCATGGATGAGTTTGGTGCCAGGGGTTTCAGTAAAGTTGTGGGAGTGGACTCCCGGGAATAGACAAATAAATGGAATTTTAATTCCTTCATTAGATATTTATTGAACATCTAGGATATGCTGGGCTCTAGGAGTAAAATATGACCAACTATGGACGAGGTCCCTGCCCTGATGCGGCTTCTCTGAGCAGGAAAGGTGACATCAATAGAGTAATCATAACAATTAATGTCTAATGATACAGTGTGTGTTGCTGGGGAGCTATACAGAGATGTGACCCGACCCCGTGTTAGGGGCTGGAAAAAAGCCGGAGGCGATGACGCAGAAGGGGGGATGTGAACGATGAATATGGTTAAGTAGCCAAAGCGGAGCGGGGAGAGACTTGTGAAAGGAAGCAGCACAGAGCTCTGGAGCGCCCAAAAGAAAATATGCATGGCTACAGTGCGGAGAGCGAGTAAGAGAGTCGGAGCGGGAGAGTCCGGAAAAGTAGAAATAACAAAGCTTCTGGAACAGGCCGAAAAGGATGGGGAGTGGTGGCTCCACTTATAAACTACAATTCCCAGGAAGCATCGGGCCCGACGGATGTGAGGTGAGGCGCGAGCCGCGACCTTTGAAGGAAGAGAGGAAGTGCTTCGGCGTCGCAGAGCCAGAGGAGAGGGGTCAGGTAGGTAGGGGCGCGGCGCGGGAGGGGCGGCCGGCCGGGGCGGGCAGAAGTCGCCGGGTGCCGAGCGCGCCGAGGCTCCGTGTCGTCATAAGGCGGCGGCCATTTTCGCGGGCGCTCGGAGAGCGGGGGCGGGCGGGCCTGAGGCGGTGCGGCGGCCGGGCGGCCTCGGCCACCCGGAAATCGCATCTTCTCCCGGCGTCTCGTTGCAGAGGGAGCAGTATGTCTGCAGAAGTCCCTGAGGCAGCCTCCGCGGAGGAGCAGAAGGTGAGTGAGTGTGCACGGGGAGCGGCGCCTGCGGCTCGGGAGGCCCAGAGGCGAGGTTGCCGGGGGCCGGGCCTGCCGGGCGGCCTGCTCCCGCCGCGTGCCGGGGGCGCGTCTGGAGTGGGCTCGGGGCGCCTGGTGCGGAGAGCGGGAGGAGCCGGTGCTCCTTGGCCGGCCCGGCTGTGCTCTCTCCTCTCCCACGCCGGCTGCCCGCGGGAGCTGTGGTGCCTGCGCCAGCGTGGTGGGAGTTTGAACACTGGCCACGTCCTCGCTGAGCACGGCCTCTCCTCGCGCCTCGGTAAGTCGCGGTTTTTCTTAGGCGCGACTACACAGACGAGCAGTTTCTGGGCGTGGAACCCAAGTTTCTCCGTGAGCTTCACTTTGCGTAGGAAGTTTTATTTCTCCCTGGGAGAACTAACTCTCCTTCTGCTGGTATTGTCGCATGCTTTAACTCCTAAGGCGGCGTCCCGTGTTGGGGCGGTGAGGTAGACTCGGGCGGGCATTTCAGTTCCAGTCTTCGTCGGCCGTGTAACCTTGATCGGTTGCTCAGCTCCTTAGTTTTCAGTCTTCTCATCGGTAGAGTAAGAATAATCGTACTTCCTGTGGTGGTTGTGAGGCTTAAAGGAGGTAGGTAACAAAGATTTGGCGCCGGCTCTGCGCAGAAATGTGAGCCACTGGGATCTGCATGTGGCACGGGACTGAAAATCAAAAGCTTGGATTTTCGTAGAAACAGGAATGTTTTGTAAATTCACTTGCAATATTGAAGGAAAATATGCCACAAATCAGTATAATTCAAATTATGAATATTAAGCCTTTCTCTTTTATCTATGCTAGTTCTTAACCTCTTCCACCATCATTATTTCTGCTGCCCTACCTTCCTAGGTACTTGCAGCTGGCCTGCAAAGGCCCATAATATCTTGTTTCTTAAATTGTTTATGGAAAGTTACCAGCACTTTTTCTTAAAATCAGAGGGCGTTATCATAAACAGATTTGGCCTAATGCTTGGACTTTGTAAGGGCTTCTGCTTAATGTTCTACCCATGATCCTAATCAGGTTGAAAATTTGATTTAGTGTATTAGTGTTCTAAACCCATGCAGTATGTTCTTAATCATACTAACTTTTCTTCAGTTGGATGGTTTTGTTATATTGTAAATATTTGTTAAAAATAAAATAATACCATAAGTAATAGGCCAAGTTATGATGTTCGGGAATATTCCAATGAAAGTTATGTTGGAAATTTTTTACACTTAACAAAACATGGCAAAAAAATATCTTTCACGCAAAAAAAAATGTGTGTATATATATATATATATATATATATATATATATAGTTGAAAGATTACACTCTTAACTGTAACATGAAATGTCATTTATTAACTGAAAAATATTTATCGTGCTGTTCATAATTGGTTGGGATTTTAGAACTCAGGAAAAAAAAATACAAACTGTCTCTGTGCTGTCTTGTCCTAAACACTGAAATCAACCTCAGTTTTGACTTCTCATGTACAATAGTGTGCTATGTAATTTTCTTTTATGAGGTTTGCTAGTGTGCTGCCAGAGTGTAAAGTGTTGATTTCTACTGTGTAAATGCTTTTACTTGGAACAGCCTAATATTCTGTCCCTGACAGTATTAAACATGTCTTGAATGTTTTCTCTTCATGAATATCTACATTAAAAATTTAATTCAAGTCCTTTGGTTTTAGGGCTGCTGTCATTAATACCAAAGTGTGTGGGTAATATAATGTCCCTTCTTGAATTAGGGATTGGCTGTAGATGTTAAGTGCCCGTAGCATGGATACCATCCCTAAACATGAGGAGAATGTGCAGAGTCACTTCTGTGCTCATATGGGCCAAATCACCTGTTTCTTGTATTTGGAAGAATAGTTAGATAACCTAAAAAATTGGATTATTCTTTAGGTAACCAGTTGACCTTTCAATTAAAGTCAAAGTATTCAGCTAAAATACTTTTTTAGTTTTATGGTATGTTAGCCTGTTGCCTCTGAAAAATTAAGATAAAGAGATGAGCCTGTATGGAGTAAAAGCTAAGTCACTGTTTCTCTGAGTGCTCCTTGTTAAGGGAAGAAAACTGTATAGACCACTGTTTTTTTATTGGGATATTAATTAAATATGTACAAACATGAAAATAAGTATAAACATCTGTCTCTTTAACATTCCTTTAAAAATTTTTTTTTTTTTAACTTTGTTTATTTGAGAGAGAGAGCATGAGTGGGGGAGGTGGGGAGGCAGATGGAGAGAGAGAAGCAGACTCCCCACTGAACAGGGAGCCAGATGTGGGAATCAATGCCAGGACCCCAGGACTGTGACCTGAGCTGAAGGCAGAGTCTAAGTGACTGGTCACCCAGACGCCCCTAAAGTTATCATTCTAATAGCTCTTGGTCTTTAGGGCTTCTGGTTTTTTTTGTTGTTGTTGTTGTTTTGTTTGTTTTTTTTTTAAGATTTTATTTATTTGACAGGCAGAGATCACAAGTAGGCAGAGAGGCAGGCAGAGAGAGGAGGAAGCAGGCTCCCCGCTGAGCAGAGAGCCCGATGCGGGGCTCGATCCCAGGACCCTGGGATCATGACCTGAGCCGAAGGCAGAGGCTTTAACCCACTGAGCCACCCAGGTGCCCCTAACATTCCTTTAAAATTAAAGTTGGCACCTGAAAGACTCAGTTGGTGGAGAATGTAGCCTTTGATCTCGGGGTTATGAGTTGGAGCCCCACACTGAACGTAGAAATTACTTTTAAAACTTTTAAAAATTAAAACAATTAAATACAAAATTTGTATGAATTATTAATTCATTGTGGCATAGTATTTTGCTGAAAGGAAACTTCCGATGTATTGAGAATGTGGTAGCAATTCTTAAAGTGCAGGAACTTTTTTGAGTATGGCAAGTTAATGCTCCCCTGGTCATATTATTATTTTGTTCTCCTTTTTATTTTATTTATTTATTTATTTATTTATTTTTTAAAGATTTTATTTATTTGCCAGAGAGAGAGTACACACAAACAGGCAGAGAGGCAGGCAGAGGCAGAGGGGCAAGCAGGCTCCCCGCTGAGCAAGGAGCCCGATGCAGGACTTGATCCCAGGACTCTGGGATCATGACCTGAGCCGAAGGCAGTGGCTTAACCAACTGAGCCACCCAGGCGTCCCTTGTTCTCCTTTTTAAAGACTAATCTGTGTGATCATTTAACCCTCAGGTTAGAAAAACATTACGTTTTATTTTTTATTTATATATATTTTTTAAGATTTTATTTATTTATTTGACAGAGATCACAAGCAGGCAGAGAGGCAGGCAGAGAGAGAGAGGGAAGAAGCAGGCTCCCCGCTGAGCAGAGAGCCCAATGCGGGGCTCGATCCCTGGACTTTGAGATCATGACCCTAGCCGAAGGCAGAGGCTTTAACCCACTGAGCCACCCAGGCGCCCAGAAAAACATTACATTTTAAATTCAGCTCTGTTCTTTTCTCATCTTGGACAGAGTACTGCTTAGTCTCATCATAAATGAAAGCTCAGATGAAACTCATGTAGCACTTAGATATGAGATGGCAATTCAGATGTGCTAGTGTATGGTTGTATATTTTTTCTTCTAGATTATCACTGAAGTGAAAACAAAATATTAAAAAAAATTTAGTGGAGACCTCTTAGATCTGTCACCTGTGAATTCCACTTTGAATAACATTAAGTGCAGTCAGTTGGTGTGCACTCTTGTCCTCTGGTGAGAAGAGGCATGTGGAGACTTAAAACACGTAATTTTGTTTTCATTGTGAGCATCTTAAGCAGGGACCCTCCTTTATTTTTTCTCCCATAGTATCTGTCTTATCTGATTCATTCCATTCATTTCATTTTTCAGGAAATGTTGGTTGAATGAATTTTCTCAGAAATTTTCAGTTGAAACTATTGTCAAAGTACTTTATCAGTACGGATGACAATGTACTGCAATTTAAAAAGGGGAGGGATAGACTATAGTCATACAAAAGCCTTTGTTTAAACCCACTTAAGAAAGTAGAGGAGTGTGTGTGTGTGTGTGTGTGTGTATACATATATATATATAATATACTGTGGTCTTTAAGTTTTTTATAAAAGATCTCAAATAGCAGGTTTTCTAGATATTTTATTACAAGAGTCATCAAATTAAGTTAGTAAGATGTCTTGGAGGAAGCTAACTCAAGTAGAGCTCTCAGTTAAAATATTTTTGTCAGTTTCTTTTTTTTTTTTTTTTTTTTTTAAGATTTATTTTATTTATTTGACAGCCAGAGAGGGAACACAAGCAGGCCTCCTACTGAGCAAGGAGCCTATGTGGGACTTGATCCCAGGACCCTGGGATCATGACCTGCCCTAAGACAGAAGCTTAACAATGAGCCACTCAGGCACCCCCTTTTGTTTTGTCAGTTTAAAAGATAATGCTTGGCTGGGACACCTGGGTGGCTCAGTCCGTTAAGCATCTACCTTTGGCTCAGGTCATGATCCCCAGGGTCCTGGGATCAAGTCCCACATGGGCTCTTTGCTCAAGGGGGAGTCTGCTTCTCCCTCTTCTGTCACTCCCCTTGCTTGCTCTCTGACAAATAAATAAAATCTGTAAAAAAATAAAGAAAAGATAATGCTTGGTGCTTTTGCAAGTAGAAGAAAAGGAAGAAAAATATTGCATAAATTATTTCCATGTTATCATTAAAGAGTGGATACAGATTGCTTTCCTATTTTCCCAGTTTTTAAAGAATTGCTGTTAATATTGGCATTTTCTGGGTCTATCTTAACACTGTGTTTGGTAACTAAAAAACTCAAGCTGGGGCGCCTGGGTGGCCCAGTGGGTTAAAGCCTCTGCCTTCAGCTCGGGTCCTGGGATCGAGCCCCGCATAGGGCCCTCTGCTTAGCAGGGAGTCAGCTTCCTCCCATCTCTCTGTATACTTGTGATCTCTGTCTGTGAAATAAATAAATAAAATCTTTAAAACAACAACAACAACAACAAAACTCAAGCAAAACTAAAAAACTTTTTTTTTTAACAGAGAGATCACAAGTAGGCAGAGAGATGGGGGGGTGGAAGCAAGCTCCCCGCTGAGCAGAGAGCCCGATGTGGGGCTTGATCCCAGGACCCTGAGATGATGACCAAGCCAAAGGCAGAGGCTTTTTTTTTTTTTTTTTAAGATTTTATTTATTTATTTATTTATTTATTTATTGCTGAGCAGATAGAGAATTTGCTTAGAGTGATCAGATTTTTATTGCTGATCTTGCTGTGTAACTTTGCTGCTGAAGGCTATAAAGTGGTATCAATCATTCAGATTTATTAGCAGTCCGTGGCAGACTACATAATCCCTAACTCAATGTTCTTTTCTCTGTGTGTTTTTATACTTTATGCCCCGCCTACTTACAAAAAGGGTATCTAATGTATTTCAGTAGACTAGTTCACAAAAATTCAGGTGCCTAACAATATTAGGCTTTGTGCCAGATATAGCGTATACAGTGAAGATAAATTTATGTACTTATCGAGAATAACCCTCATTTAAAATATTGTTTTTAGGTAATTTTTTGGTACATGATGATAAGCATATATCTTTGTTATGATAACCCTGGGTTTCTGGTTTCCTGGTTTGTAGCTAGAGTAAATGTCCCAGAAATCTAATGGTTCTTCTGCACTTCTCCCCACCAAAGGTATTATCAGCATAGAAACCACTTAGGTGAGTGAATCCACTCACATACTAGCATCTATAATACGAAGTAGTAAAATTGCTGTATGACATGAAAAGTTTCTTGGAGGATAAAATTTTGAAAACAGATTTGAATTTTTAAAAATATTTCTTGATCAAGCCTATCATTCCCCTGTTTTCTTGATCCTCTCTATTGTATCTTTTTTTAAATCTCATTAATTTCTGTTTTTTATTTTCTCCTATTCTGTTTGGGTTCGCTTCTTTGTTTTCTAAAGTTGGATACATAGCTCATTGGATTTTCATTTTCTTCTTTAAATATAAGCCCTTTTAGGGACCTTTGTTGTATCCTCCACAAGTTTGGTTAGTACAGAATTTTAATTATCAGTGAGTTCCCTGTGGTTTTTTAGTTCCCATTATTTTTTTAGCCATCAATTATTTCTTTAATGTGCTTTTTAAAGTTTATACACTTTGCAGTTTTAATGAGTTAAGCTATTTTAGTAATATGTGTTTTTTAAGTATTTTATTTATTTATTTGACAGAGATCACAAGTAGGCAGAGAGGCAGGCAGAGAGGGGGAAGCAGGCTCCCTGCTGAGCAGAGAGCCTGATGTGGGGCTCCATCCCAGGACCCTGGGATCATGACCTGAGCCGAAGGCAGAGGCTTAACTCACTGAGCCACCCAGGCGCCCCTTAGTAATGTATTTTAATTTCCAAATAGGAGAGCTATATAAATTTTTTTTATTATTGACTTTTAATTTTATGAATTATAGTCACAGATGGTGATCTGGATGAAAATGGTTTAGAGTTGCTTTATAGCCTAGTACTTTGTCAATTTTTCCGTTTGTGCTTGAGAAGAATACATATTTCCTAGCTATTGGGTACAGAAATAAAATCTGGCATCTTGACTGCTTTTTCTTTTTCACCTGTCAGTTACTGAGGAAGGTGGATTAAAATCTCCTCTGCTGATAGACTTGTCAGTTGTTACTATAATTGTCCATTTTTGCTTTATGAACCTACAACCCTCAGATCAAGAGTCACATGCTCTCCCAACTGAGCCAGCCAGGCTCCCCTTTTGTTTTGTTTTTCACCTCATATATTAAGACATTAAAATTTGAAAAGGTAATGTGTCAATTATATCTCCACAAAGTTGGGAGGAAGCTATTAAAGTGACTTGTCAGTATACATGAATGTACGCCAATTTTTTTGCTATTATTTCCTAAGTCTCTAGTTTTTTTCAAGATTTATTTTCATTCTAGCCAAAATAAATGTTTAGGAGGTACTTTGAAGGATGTCCAGAAACGGAATCACCAAACTCTATGCTCTTTTGCATTGTTTAACATGACCATAGGGATGAATTGCTTATTTTATGTATTATTATCAAAACCACTTGTATTTAAAACAGAAAGGGTGTGATGTAGGGAATTAGGATACAAATTATTAGAGGAAGGGTGAAGGAATAAAGAGGGAAGATGATGTTGTTTCTGGAGGGGAGGAATTGCAGAAAGCTGTTGACTCTGCACAAGTGAGCACTATTCTGAGCTCAGCATCCTCTTTGTATACTTTCATGTGGCAGCTTCAGTAACACCTGATTATCAGCTTGATGTCCCTCTGCAGGAGCTCCTGGGCTACTGCTCATCTTCACATTGTTGGTGGCCCATCACCAGGAAAAGTGAATTCTTTCTTCCCTGCCTTTTAATCAGGTGTAGGTGTCATTGGGAGAACCTAATAGGAATTCAGTCTGGGTTATGTAGCTTCAGGCTTCTAACTGGTGATTTAGGGGATTGTTTTAAAGAAGGGTGTAAGTGTGGGGGCACCTGGGTGGCTCAATGGGTTAATCCTCTTTCTTCAGCTCAGGTTGTGATCTCAGGGTCCTGGGATCCTGCCCTGCATTGGGCTCTGTGCTCAGCGGGGAGCCTGCTTCCCCTTCTCTGGTGGCCTCTCTGCCTACTTGTGATCTCTCTGTCAAGTAAATAAAATCTTTAAAAAAGGTGGGGGGTGGTTAAATGTGAGCTGAATGCCAGTAGACATAGTCTGCCACCTGATGTGTTATTTATACTTAATACTACAAGGCCCAAGCATTTCAACTTCCTTATCAGTAAGGTCCCATAACTCTGCATTTTCAAAAAGTTAAGAATGTTTCTGTGTGATCCATGAAAAATATCCTAGATGTCTTTATGGTATGAACTATGTTTTTAAAATGTAGTTTTGGTCGTATTTTTCCCCCTTTTGGTGTTAAATGCAGCTGAAATTCTGAGACACTTGTTCTTGTGCTATGTATTTGGCAAGAAAGTTAAAGAATTAATTGTTTATGTAGGACATACTATAAATCCATTCTAAACCTAAATGGTATTTTTTTCTGTAGATGCTGTTGCCCAAAACATTTTTTATAGTAAACTATTTTTATTTAATCGAACATGCTTAATATTATATAAATATATACGTGAATATATTCCTTATTTAGAAAATAAGGGAATACCAGGTACAGTGTTATATTGTGTACAACTTTGTTGCCCTCTCCTGTGAGGGAAACCTCCAGAAACACTAGAAATTAGGGAAAGTTGCTACCTCTATACCAGAAACTTTACGGAATTTCTCTTACAAATAGAGAACTGATAATTCAACTCAAATGAAGAAAGTGGAGAGCCCAAGAAAGCTGGATGGTTTTAGTGGAAATGTAGAGGACTCTGTTAACACCCTTTAATTAGAATGTGTGAGGACTCAAAGGCTATGATCAAGTTATGTCCTTTTAAAACTAACATCCAAATTTAATGCTAACCAGTTTAAAAAACAGCTGTATAGGGGAACCCAAGAACAGGTTCTTTCTCCCAGTTCCCCTAAGTAGCAACATTGTCAGTACAGCTGCACCTATAGGAGGTGCCTACAGTGACGGCTAAGCCACTGAAGAGAAACTCCAGCCCATCTTCTTGCACTAAACTGGTAACCTTAAATTTATATTATTTCTTTAGCTTTTGTGATGAATACAGTATAGTCCTACCTTATACAGTGGTTAGATTCTAAAGTTAGTAAGGCAGGAATCGCATATAACTAAAATCACCCTTGAAAAACCCCAAAGAAGTCATAATCGTAGTGGAGACAGTTCCATCAATTCTCAATAGGATGAGTAGTCACTTTTTTAATCTAGTGGTTGAACAGATGTCTGGGCTGATTCTTCAGTTAATTGACAGCTTAGGTGGTAGACTTGTAGGGGCTGAGTTTTAAAATACTAGAGTGATAAACAAAACATTGGTTCTGAAATTCTTAAATTCTGAAAGGAACCCAGGATTGAGATCATGATGGGAATAGCAGGTTTGCATCATACACCTTACACTTGAGCTCTCTCTGGGGCATACTCTTCTTGAATGGAATGACTGGCAGAATCACTGATACTATTTAGAGTCTCTGTCTCTGGCCGAACACACGTAGTTGAATTTTGTGTATATCAAGTGAGTGATGTCACCACTTAAAGAGACTGAAAATCTAAATAGATGCATGAAGCTGTAGCATAAAAGGAAGGTAGAACACTTGGAGCCAAAGGGAGCATACATACAAAGGAAGCCCCGTAGAAAAAGTATGTTTGACAGTAGCAGCAGCTTTAATCTCAAAATACTGCAAGACTGAAAAGAAGAAGATGTACTAACATGTGAGGAAGCTAGTCAAGATGAAGGAAATATTGACGACGTATAAGCTGAACAGAGCTGATTATAAAGCATGTATGAATATAATTTTAAGGAAAATGCATCCAAAAATCATAAGTCATTTTGGGCATAAATGATTTGCTGGCTGTACAGGAACAGGAGGCTTGGCATTTATGGATAATCATTCATTTTTTACATTCATAAATAACCTGGAAAAATTGAGATATGCAGAGGTACGTGATTCTGCCTAGCTGGTAGAAATGAGTCCATTAGTTGGAAGGTGCATTTTGCCATTGCCCAGCATTGTCTATCAGGGAAACTTTGTTTTTCTTGATTCATTCTTCTTCAGTACTTACCATAAAGTGATAAACACTGTTCCCCTATGAAATATGGCTCTTGGGAAGAAAATAGACTGTATCAAAAACTGGTGTTAAGGGACGCCTTGGTGGCTCAGTGGGTTAAAGCCTCTGCTTTCAGCTCAGGTCATGATCCCAGAGTCCTGGGATCAAGCCCTACATCAGGCTCTCTGCTCAGCAGGGAGCCTGCTTACCCCTCTCTCTCTGCCTGCCTCTGCCTACTTGTGATCTCTGTCTGTCAAATAAATAAATAAAATCTTTAAAAAAAAAAAAACTGGTGTTAAAAGTCAGTAGGCTTAAGTGGATTCCTCCTTTCGGTCCTACTGCCCTAATCTACAGGCAGGTACCAGATACATTTGGAAGGGGGTGTGTAGAGGAGTTGAGAAGAGGAGAAAAAGTAAGGGGAAGAGACAGGACCTTTTTCAACTTGACAAATAGTTTCTGTTGACCATAAAGGGATGGTTAGAACACCGCAGTCACTCCAGAGTCTATAGATGGGATCTTGGGAAAACTGACAAAAGCCAATGAAAGAAAAAAGTCCCTTCTTAAATGCCAGTGGTATGAGCAATCATACTGTATAGAGACCTAATGTAGGAGGTATACCACCATGTCCTGAATAAGACATGACTTTTGAAAGGCCTGACTTATTCCCAGGACTGAGATGGATTCAGTGGGTTATGGGATAATCTACCAACTCAGTTTTTGGACTGTGAAACTTCTTGGGAAAGTTTCAGTTGGGGGAATGACAGGGTTTAGGACATGCTACCCCAAAATATGGCAGCTTATGATTTTGGATATTATAAGCTAAAGGAATTTGATGACTGGTATGTGCAGGAAGGCTTCTTGACCTTCCCCTGAAGCGGATCATAAGATCCTCAAATGAGAAGTGCCTTCCCCTATAATCCGAGATAGAGGGACACTGAGAAGACTAAACAAATAGGCCTTGGTGTTTTCTTCCATTTACCACTTTCATCTCATATTCCTTTTTGTCCTATTGTTGTTGTTGTTGTTGTTGTTTTTCATTTTCTCTCTACTTTTGATTAAACCTAATATAAAAATCAGGTTTAACCATATCTTTGGTCTTCATCCTTATGAAGCCTCTTGTATAGCATAAAATTTGTATTAAGTAAATTTTATGCTTTTCAAAAAAAAAAAAGTGATAGGCTTAGAGCCACCTGGCTGGTTCAGTTGGAAGAGCATGCAACTCTTAGTCTTGGAGTAATGAGTTTGAGCTCCATGTTGGTTGTAGAGCTTACTTTAAAAAGAAAAAAGTTGGGACACTTGGGTGGCTCAGTTGGTTGAGCCGCTGCATTCGGCTCAGGTCATAATCCCAGTGTCCTGGGATTGAGTCCCACATTGGGCTCCTTGCTCAGCAGGGAGCCTGCTTCTTCCTCTGCCTGCCACTCTGTCTGCCTGTGCTCACTCTGACAAATAAATAAATAAAATCTTTAAAAAAAAAAAAAAAGCATCTGGGTGGCTCAGTTGGCTAAGTGCCTGACTTCAGCTCAGGTCATGATCTCAGGGTCCTAGGACTGGCTCTCTGTTAAGTGGGGAGGGGGAATCTGCTTGTTCCTTTGCCTCTTACCACTCCTCGCTTGCTTGCTCTCAAATATATAAGATCTTTTAAAGGAAAAATTGAATAGTCTTAAAATACTGACAGTCATTTGGTCAGAAAACACATTTTGATATATTAAAGAATGGGACCTTTGGCATGAGCAGTAGTTGTCATTAAATATGGAAATTTTATTTCCATATTTAATGAAAATTTATTTCCATTGTCATTAAATAGGGAAATTTAGGGAATAATATACACTGATAAGAAGGTTGACAAGTACTTTTTTCTTTTTAAGGATTTTATTTATTCATCTGTCAGAGAGAAAGTGCACAAGCAGGCAGAGTGGCAGGCAGAGAGAGAAGCAGGCTCCCTATTGAAAAGGAGCCCAATGTGGGACTTGATCCCAGGATCCTGGGATCATGACCTGAGTCAAAGGCAGCTGCCCAGTGGACTTGGGGTCCTGACAAAGATGTTTTTCTTTAAAAATACAAGACTGGGTGCCTGGCTCAGTTGGTGGAGCATGTGACTCTTGATCTCAGGGTTGTGAGCTTGAGCCCCATGTTAGGTGTAGAGATTACGTAAGAGAAATAAAATCTTTGAAAAAAATAAAGTACCAAGGTCTTCTATATTGAGTTAGGGAAAATCTGCTGGTAACTAAGCTGTTGTTAATTCCTGTTAAAGAATCTCAGAGCTTCCAATCATACATGAATTTGGATTAACAGGAGATCAGCTCTTTTTTTTTTTTTTTTTTTTTAACAGTATTAAGATGGATCTCTAAATATAGGCAAGGAGCTGATGAGTTCCATGGAAGGTGACTAACTATAAATGTATTATACATGACTGGAAAGTAATGGCAAGCAAGACTTCAGAGCTGAGTTATCTTGATATTTTTATCCAGTGTGTGGGGTGTACACATGCATCACAGCTATAATAGAGCTATCACATGGATCATTTGAAAAACAAGACAGAAATGTTTTAAAAGCTTCTGTGCTTGATTTCTTAGTCAGATGCTGCATTATTTGGCACTCGACAACTAAAGTCAGGATCCAGATATTAAAAGGTGAATTATTTTAAATAAGTGGATTATAATAGACAAGTAATTTATTTTAAATTATTTCAGGAAATGGAAGATAAAGTGACTAGTCCAGAGAAAGCTGAAGAAGCAAAATTAAAAGCAAGGTATCCTCATCTGGGACAAAAGCCTGGAGGTTCAGATTTCTTAAGGAAACGATTACAGAAAGGGGTAAGTTCTCATGTGTAATCTTCAAATGCTTAAACCCTATGAACTCAGTGAATTGCAATTATGAAATGTGTGTCTGTGTATATATAACTCTGTACCTTACCAGATATAGCTATATAGAGATATAATTTTTCCAATATTTTATATTGTTTATTGTATAAATATGTATAAGAATGAATATCTCATCACTTTGAACTATTCCAAGCATATAGAAGGTATAGATAATATAGCAAAACCCATGTATCCACCACCCAGATTTAGTATGTTAATATTTAATATTAATAGTTTAATCTTTGTAAGAAAGAAAATGTTGTAAGATAATGGGTGAAACCTGCCCACATGTGTGTGTATATCCTTTCCCCCTGCTTTCCAAAAGCTGGCATATATCCTCTGCTCATATTTTTTTTTTTAACTTTTACCTGCAGACTGAAAATATTTTTTATTTGGATGAAATGGTCACTTTTATAAAAGCAGGGCTTATTATTTCCTTTACATTATACATTTTTACAGAGTTACTCTAATTCAATTTATACATGGTAATTTTAATAGTTCATATTAATGTAAACATTTTTCAAAATCTTACCAATTCTTTGTGTGGTAGAAACAATTATTGCTTAATAAGATCTGAATTGAGATAATGCTACTTGTTCATTCTTTAGGTTTTCTTTTCTAACCACTTTGTAAAAAATTAAAGGACTCCATCTGTGGTTTAAGTACATTTAAATGATTTACCACACATGGGACACCCAGGTGGCTCAGACAGTTAAGTATCTGCCTTAGGGTCAGGTCATGATCTCCGGGTCCTGAGATCAAGCCCCAATTGGGGCTTCTGGCTAGCTCAGCAGGGAGCCAGCTCCCTCTACCTCTGCCTCTCCACCTGCTTGTGTGCGCTCTCTGTCTCTCTTGCTCTCAAATGAATAAATAAAATCTTTAAAATTAAATAAAATTAAATAAATGCTTTACCACACTGAGAAGAGGGAAAGATGAAGGAATTTATTAATTGAATCAGGTGTCAAATCATGTTTTTCCTTTAATAGATACCTTGAACATACTGGTATCTGCTGTTTGGTTAAAAACACATGTCCATATGTACATGTATGTTTATGTGTATAGGTATTGGCTATAGTTATATATGGATTATTTTCTCAAATCAAATTGCAAAAGGATATTTTTTCCAGCTTTATTGAGATGTTATTGATATAAAACATTGTGTAAGTTTAAGGTGTACACCATGATGATTTGATACACATACATGTTATGAAATGCTTACCACTAAGGTTAGTTAACACATCCCTTACCTCACATAATTACCATTTTGTTGTTCTGGTGAAAATATTAAAGCTTTACTCTTCATAGCAATTGTCAAGTATACAATTCAGTATTGTTAACTTACTGTACATTACATCCCTGGAACTTACTGGTCTTATAATTGAACGTTTGTGCCTTCTAACCAGTATCTCCCTATTTCCCTTACCCCTTAGCCCCTGGCAACCACATTCTGCCGTTTCTATGATTTTAATGTTTTTAGATTCCACATGTAAGTGAAATCATATACTCTTTTTCTTTATACCAAGGGAGTATGGTAGTGTGGCACCTGGCTGGCTCAGTCAGTAGAACATGACTCTTGATCTCCAGGTCTTGAGTTCCAGCCCCATGTTGGGGGTAGAGGTTACCAAATAAAGAAATAAATAAAGCTCACCTAATAAAAATTCTAACAAAATTAAAAATAATAAATAAAAACTTATTTTTGAAAGTGATTAAAATATAGGATTTTTTTGTTTTATATGAAAGAATAATGTTCACATCTTTGAAATACTAGGGTGGAAGGTAGGAATTAAACCAAATATATAAAGACATAAAACCTCTAAGGTTTTATGGGCACCTGGGTGGTTCAGTCAGTTAAGCGGCTGCCTTCCAGCTCAGGTCATTGTCCTGGGGTCCTGGGATTGAGTACCGCGTCAGACTTCCTGCTCAGTGGGGAGCCTGCTTCTCCCTCTCTTCCCTGCTCATGTTCTCACTCTCTGTTGCTGTCTCTCTCTTAAATAAATAAAATCTTTTTAAAAAATAAAAGCATTATTACAAAGATAGTGTAATGTAGGGAATAAATAGAAAAGCAGAAGGAGAAACATGTTCATTACAAATATAGCTGTATGGAATGTATTTATATCAAGTCTAATTTTGAAATGGTTGACAGGTGTGGTTTTAGTTATGAAATAAATTATGTAGTCATTTCTTAAATTATTAATTAGATTTGATTACCAAGTGTTAAGGAAACTTTTTTCCTTTGCTGATCTCCAGCATAATTTATGCTAACAAGCTTTTTTCCAGCATTTGGGCTGTTGTCTTTGTAATTTTTCTCTAGTTTCAACTATTTATGGCTTTTTAAGAATCTTCAAGTCAGAATTCATAAACATTGTATCTTGTAGTAGGTATTATAAATAGTTGGGAAAGAGAAAATGCTGCTTGAATCAAATAATTATATAGAATTTGAGAAGGGAACTCTTGAGTGATTTTGCATTATACCAAATGTCAATGAATAAGCACTTTTATATTAGGGAAATGAAGTCTTTTTTTTTTTTTTTTTTTAAGATTTTATTTATTTATTT
>PISX010006069.1:0-49118 GCA_004024625.1 Mellivora capensis | reverse complement strand
CTTTGTAGCAGCTAGGTCCTGCCACCATTGTGCTTGGCTGAGTTCACAAATCTGTTGTAACCTGTAGCTTCCCTGTCACTTCTCTGGCTCTCCTCTCCTGCTAAGCTTTGTTCCCTGGCAGTCATTAAAACCTTCTGCCACTGCCGTAGCTACTGCTGCTATGGAACCACCACAGCCACCTTGGTTTCGTGGTTTGGGGAAGTATTGGCCTCCACCACCATAAGGGCCAGAGCTTCTGCCTCCAAAATTGCCTCCTTTCATGGGTCCAAAATTTGAGGACTGGTTGTTGTAATTGCCAAAATCATTATAGCTTCCGCCACCTCCAAAGTTGCTTCCATCATTACCAAATCCGTGATAGCCATCCCCACTGCCGCCATATCCACCACCACCTCGACTGCCACCAAAGCCACCTCGACCACTGAAGTTTCCTCTGCGACCAAAGTTGTCATTCCCACCAAAACCACCTCCACAACCACCACCAAAGTTTCCAGAACCACTTCGACCTCTTTGGCTAGATGAAGCACTAGCCATCTCTTGCTTAGAGAGCGCTTTCCTTACTTCACAGTTGTGGCCATTCACAGTATGGTATTTTTGAATGACAATCTTGTCTACAGAATCATGGTCATCAGATGTTACAAAAGCAAAACCCCTCTTTTTGCCACTGCCTCGGTCAGTCATGATCTCAATCACTTCGATTTTCCCATACTGTTCGAAATAATCTCTTAGATGATGTTCTTCAGTGTCGTCTTTAATGCCGCCAACAAAAGTCTTTTTCACAGTTAAGTGGGCACCAGGTCTTTGAGAATATTCTCTTGAGACAGCCCTCTTTGGTTCCACAACTCTTCCATCCACCTTGTGTGGCCTTGCATTCATGGGTGCATCCACCTCCTCCACAGTGGCATATGTGACAAACCCAAAGCCTCTGGAGCGCATGGTGTTTGGATCTCTCATTACCACACAGTCTGTAAGTGTTTCCCCTTGCTCAGAATGGCTCCTCAGACTCTCATCGGTTGTTTCAAAGCTGAGACCTCCGATGAAGAGCTTCCGCAGCTGTTCAGGCTCTTTGGGAGACTCTGACTTAGACTTGACGGCGGTGGGAAGGGGAGACTTTAACGATGCTTACTCGGCGGCATCCACGGGCAGAAAGCTGAAGGCAGAGGCTTTAACCCACTGAGCCACCCAGGCGCCCCTGGGAAATGAAGTCTTACATTCAGATATATCATTTCTTACTTTTTTAAAAGGGTTTTTGTTTGTTTGTTTGTTTGTTTATTTGTTTTAAAGATATCTGGATCACAGGGTCTTGGGTTTTAGTTTTTAAGTTACCTCAGTATCTTTAGACAGCTTGTTCTTCATTTGGGAGAGTTTATTACTGTACTTGTTAATGTTATTACACCCATTTTAGGCTTTTTACCGTGTGGGTTGTATATTGTTACATATAGACTGTTAAAGTTGGGAGGGATATCAGGGAGCAGTCTGGCCCATATTTTTTCATATTTGTGGAGTTTGTGAAGCCCCAGAAAAACTGAGGATTCAGTTTTTGTTGTTGTTTAAGATTTTACTTACTTATTTATTTGAAGGAGAAAGCATGCATGGGGGGAGAAGGAGAAGTCCAAGCAGACTCTACACTGAGCACAGAGCCTGACATGGCACTCCATCTCACGACCCTAGATCATGACCTGAGCCGAAATCAAGAGTCAGACGCCTAACCCACTGAGCCACCCAGACACCCCAAAGATTCCGTTTTAAGAAAAATGACCTTAAAAGTTAATTTGTCGGGAAGCCTTAGTGTTGAGTGTCCTGGGAAAAGGTCTCAGTGGTTACATCCCTCAAGGGACTATTCTTTGATAAGCCAGATCAGGCCTAAAGCCAGAGGGCTTCACTAAGCTGTGAATTCTCATCTACTTTATTTACCACAGAGCTATCTCTGAAGTCTTGGAGAATTTTTTTTTTTTCTCCCTTCACCTTTTGTCTGTGAGGCACTCATCTCATTTCTGCATTATCCCCTCTTGCCTACCCTAGAAAGGTTAGGTTACGGTTACCCTCCTTTGAGCACTCACAGAACCTTATGTACTAAAAACAGTATAATGGTTGGAATCTTTGTTGTGCATCTTTGTATCTTTTCCAGGACTCACACAGTGCCCTAAGAGGCACGCAGTAAAGGTAGGTTAAACATGATAGATGGAAGTCAGAACCCAGGCAGATTTGTCTGTTTTTACTCTGAAACAGGTAACTCATGTAGATTAGCTATATTAAGGTTGATCTTTAGCTCTCCCTGCAATTTCTTTTTTAGTGATAAAGGGTATCATTATTAACTTATTCATCCCTCCACTAAAAGTGATAGTTGTACTTATACAGTGTCTCAAGTGAAAAACAGAGGTGTAGGATAGGGATGTGCATTTTAAGTGATAATTTCTAATGAGTTTATTTCTTCTGTTACCCTAGCATTTATATATATTTTTTTTAAAGATTTTACTTATTTATTTGACAGACAGAGATCACAAGTAGGCAGAGAGGCAGAGAGAGAGGAGGAAGCAGGCTCCCTGCTGAGCAGAGAGCCCGTCTTAGGGCTCGATCCCAGGACTCTGGGATCGTGACCTGAGCCGAAGGCAGAGGCTTTAACCCACCGAGCCACCCAGGTGCCCCCCTAGCATTTATATTTTAACCTTACTTTTGATTTTAGTGAACTGCTCTAATTCAGATAACTGATTTTAAATCCTTGCAGAAATACTCATCCTAGATATTAGGAACTCTGATGGTTTTAATAATAATACAAGGTTAA
This sequence comes from Mellivora capensis, assembly GCA_004024625.1. Lineage (NCBI taxonomy): Eukaryota > Metazoa > Chordata > Mammalia > Carnivora > Mustelidae > Mellivora > Mellivora capensis. Next base: position 46,339 of record PISX010006069.1, on the reverse strand, counting down.
TTGAAAGTGTGTGGCACATTCTAAATGCAAGTTGGTGATTAAGTGTTTTTATTTTCAAAATAATTAAGCAAAAATTTCAGTATGATTTTTCTGCTAGGACAAGAAAGCTTTGTTATTTCATCTATATTAATGGTGTTTAAATTTTTTTAGATTAACTTATTTTATCTACATGTTAAATCAGTGTGATTGCTTATGTAAGTTTTAAACCCAGTCTCATTTTTTTTTTTCTTGCAGCAAAAATATTTTGATTCTGGGGATTACAACATGGCTAAAGCGAAAATGAAGAACAAGCAGCTTCCTACTGCAGCTCCGGATAAGACAGAGGTCACTGGTGACCACATTCCCACTCCACAGGACCTTCCTCAACGGAAACCATCCCTTGTTGCTAGCAAGCTGGCTGGCTGATTAAAAGAGCTGAACTGCATGAATCTTATAATTCCCATTATTTCTCCTTAATATGTTACTTCTCTGCTTTTTATTTCCTTTCATTCACTAAGTCATTTGAGAATGACAGCTTTGCAGGTAGCGGTAGTGTGTGCTGCTATTGTAAGGGAATATACGTGTGTAGAGTTTTGATTAGTTTTAACAGTGCACTGATAAAGAGAACATGTTAGAGCAACATAAAGTAATCTACTTGAAAATAATTGTATATATTACCTAACTTCTAGTATAGGACTGATTCAACAAGTAACAAGCAAGTTTTACAATTGTAATCTTTTGGCTCTCTTTAATTCATCTTAATTATAGCTTTGTATGTTACTCTTATTTAATATAACCTTTATTGTATTGATTTCTTCTGTATTTTCCTTTTGGATTTTGTAAAACAGAAGTTTAAGACCACAAGTTGGAAAGAAGGTCACATTCTTCAAACAAAAATAGATGGGGTTCTGAAAGATTTGTTTCTCTGTGCTTGAACTTGAATGGCCTTAAACCTGTTTCAGCTTTAACAATAGAATTTTACTTGGGCAATATTTGCTCATTCTGGTGTAACTTATGTGACTCTAGTGCTTAACAGCTGCCGTTGAAGCTAGTATTTTTACTCAGTTCTGTAGTGTTAGAATATCTTTTGTTAAAGATGTGAATGAAGTGTGCATGTGCATTGACTGTTGAATTCACTTTTGTGCCATTTTTGTAAATACAATAGTTTTGCACAACCTCTCACAAATGTCTGTATTAATTTCACATATTAAAAAGTAGATGATGTGCCAACCAGAAGCACAAGAGTTCCTACACAAAACTCTGTATGTCATTAGAGCTTTTGTATAGTAAGAGTAGTTTACAATCTTGGGCTTATAGAATACCAAACAAATCTTTGCTTAGTCTGTCATAGACTTAAGCTTTTTCATTTGTTATTAATATCCATGACATTCAGTGGCCTTGTGCAGATATGATATGTTGCTTAGGCATATCTTTTGTCCTATGCAGAACATTTCATTTTGACTTTTATGAAAATTGCAATTCATGTAATTTATATAAACTTTTTTAATGTAGAAACTTTTTACTTCCACAGTCAATTTGGGGACACTAGAATAAAAGGCTTCGATACTCTCCCTCCTACGGCCCCTCCCTCCTTTTTTTTCTTGCTTCTTTGACTCAAATCGTGCTCGGCTGTGCTGTTAGTCTGTTCAGAAGCATAGGTGTATATCCTCACTCTTGAAATTTGCTCTGCTGAATGCTATATTTTATAACAGAATGATGTTTTTCTTATAATTTCTCAATTGTTAATTAACCACTCTTAATCCTGTATTATTACTAATATTTGACACTTGTTTAAATAAAAGGAACTTTATACTGAAACAAATACTTGAGAAGACTGGCCCAGGAACCCGTGTCAGGCTGAGCTGAATTCTGGTAAATAATCTTAAGTAAGCTAAGTGAATTATACTTGTGACACTTAGAGTCATTTATGTGGTAGGTGGAACATACTCATACTAAAATATTTAGATATTTTACTTTTATAGAGTCACTTTAATAATCAATTTAGTTTTACTTGTGGTTTATCTAGTTAATAAGAATCTTAATTAACAGACGTTAGTGGGATACATTTACTACTCTTTTAAGAGCCCTTCCCATAGGTGATACAATGCTATAGCATGACAGTGAAGATCAGTAACTGTAGATGATAGTATTTTTTTCTTTATCTTTGACTTGCACAGGGCCTCCCCTCTTGTTTGATCCAGGCATCTTTTCTAGATCTTGGCTCCGTCTGTATACTTGCTTTCTTGTAACCCCAAATCATTATAATTGGTGCCTTGAACATAGCACCTGCACTTAAAGGCTGCCTAGCGCTCTGAGTAAGGCTTGTTGATTATCTTCCTGTTCCACCCACCCCAAAAGGCAGAAAAGCAATGAAATCAATAATGTGGTTTATAATTTTAAGGATCAGTTATATATAAATATATTTGTGATGGGAGCAAGTAGATGATTCCACAATATGTATAATCATTATAGGATCCATTTAAGAATTAGAAATACTCCAAAGTAGAACTTCTGTAACGTCTAGTCTTTTTTGGGTGAATATTTGCAAGCTGTCAACATTAAATTTACACATCAAAGACGATTAATCTAGAAGATCACAGAGACCATGTTTTTCTTCATGCTAGCACTCCTGCTGTAGTTTACAACAAGTGATATAACCTTTAAGTTTTATTTGTAAAATACAATGCTGATATTTAACCTACCTCAAAACTTGTTGAGGATCTGTGAAATACTGAGTAAGTGCCCAAAATAAAATACTGTTGATTGTCTTTTTATTAAAAGTAAGTTTCCTCATTAAACCAACCTGCCTTCTGTAAAGTCACAGTGCTTAAAATCTCAGGATTTTCCATTAGGGAAAGACCTGTCAATAAGAATTTTTAGGTATAATTGCTTAGCCTCCATTATTGGTGCTTGGGATACAGAGGTTTTTAATTTTTCTATTTTTTGTTCTGCCTCAAGACTCAGTTTATTGAAGACATATTTTTGCACTGTTTCACCATTGCTTGAATGAAGATGTTGACTAGATGACTTTAATTCTTCATTTCTCTAATTTGAGAGTTGTGGTTTGAAAAATGGCTAATTTTAATTGTCTTGTTTATTATAAATGAATGTTGGAGTGAACTGAAGTTCAGGGTAACAAATATTTCATGAAAATTGGCTAACGTCTGAAATAAACTACGTGTTTGATGTCCAGTAGCTCCTACATTGGTAGAGCATTTTGAGAAACATTTCATTTTTGAAGGCTACATCTGACTAAAACAATTACAGTTCTTGGCATGTTGGGATAGTAAGAATTATTGGATCATTTTGATGAACTGGCAGCAGGATGTTTACAGTCTATTTACAAGTTAATTCAGTACTCATGTGCTGCTGACCTAAAAATAAGTCAACTATTCATCAAGGCAGGCCGGGTAAGGCCTTTCTATTTGTTTTACTTCAAAAGTTGGAATTAATTGCTTTTTACGTGATGTAACAAAATCATACCTCTAAATATTTATGGATACTTCTTACTAAATCAGCTGTGTATTCTTTCCCAATCCGAATCAGTGATGTTTTAGCAAAGCTGAAATGTAATCTCTACTTAAATTGTGCTGTAAACTTGGTGTTTGGTGATCCAGGGGCAGGTAGCCTATAGGAAGAGTACACCTGAGTGGCAACAAAAAGTAAGTTTTTCTGGTGGCCTTTTCACACTCCCCAGCATTCAAACACATTTCTTGTGCTTTTCACTTTCCTTTTTCACCTCATTTTACTTTACTACCCCCCATCGTTGCTTACTTCTTAAGCCTCCAGATGGCATTTATTAAATGTTTAGGGCTGACAAATTATCAGCCTTGAATATCCTTTTCCTTTTCAGTATGCCACATTTAGGACACATTTTTAATTTTCTAAAACACTATCCTAGTCTGGATGACTAAATTGAGCCACTGTCCCAACTCTGCAACTCAGCATGCACTGCCATTCCCCCACCCTCACCCGCCCACCTATATCCTTTCTTCTCCTGACTCCCCGCCACACCTTATAAAATTGGGATCAAAGAAACCTCATTCTGGTTGTTAATCTAAGATTTAAGGACACCAACTTTAATACTGTTTTACTAGTTTTGGCCTTTAAAGTAGGTAGACTTAATGGGTTTTATTTTGCAAATTGCTGGTAGTCATGAAACCATTCATGTATGTTTGTATTATGTTACTATCAACCAAATAGCAGTTGGAAAAAACACCTAATTTCTTTAATAAGCCCTCAGATCTGTTACTGCATCTCTCATTTGTGATGCAATAGAACACTTTGCCTGTATTAAAGGGCCAAGAGTAAATGCTTTTGTTGAACATATCTAAAGAGTTGGCAGTTAATGCTGAAATTTGTCAAATAGCCCTTCCAAAACTATACTTGTGAAATAAAAAAAATAAATTGATCTACTTAATTTCTATTCACTTAATTTGCAGTTTTTGTCTTATTTAAATTTGACGTTTTTCAGAATATTTTCTGAAGTTGATACCATTAGGTTTCAGTGATTACTATATGCAAAAATAATTTTCTGTTCAGTCCTTTGTTTTAACTTCATGTATGCTAATGAGATCCTAGCAATCTTATATTTGTAAAATCTTATATTTGATTAAGGTAACATTAAATGTTTGCATATTTTGAGTCCTCTCATTTATAAAGCACTCTAGTACCATATGTCAGAAATAGATGGATGAGACAAGGAGCTTACATTCTGAGAAATTATATAATACTTAATGCAAGGTAGAAGGTGTTACATTCCTTATGAGAGATAGAAATAAAGTTCCAGTAAGTCTAAAGGAATGAGTTATTCAATTTAGGGGATAAGTGGGATGAGTGGTAGAGGAAGGACTTTTGAGAGGTGGGTTGCTGAGGGCATGGTGGGAGGCAAGGGAGATAGAAGAGCATTCTAGTAGAAGGATTCTTATTTTCAAATAGGCAAGGACTTGGGAAAATGTGGACTGATAAAGGAAGTTTCATTGGAGAGTATAGCCATGAAGGAAGGAACTCTAGATTTTTCTCCTTAACATTGTCCTTTCTTCCCAGCCTTTAATTCAGTAAATGATATACCACCATGCATTTACCCACTCAGATATTCAAACCAACCTTGGAGTTGTACTTGATTCCTTAAAAGCAGTGACCAACAGCCACCAAAATATACTGAATTTGTTGATCTCTCCCATTGCTGACCCCATTCCCCAAGCCACTAATATTTCTTAGCTGGACACTTGGCTGTGGTTCATAACACGCCACTTTCCACTCCTGTTACCTGTCCATGTTGTGTTCCCTTCCATCCTCCGCATCTCCCTGCTTCCATTTTTTTTTTTTTAAGATTTTATTTGTTTATTAGACAGAGATCACAAGTAGGCAGAGAGGCAGGCAGAGAGAGAGGAGGAAGCAGGCTCCCTGCTGAGCAGAGAGCCCAATGCGTGTTAGATCCCCAGGACCCTGGGATCATGATCTGAGCGGAAGGCAGAGGCTTAACTCACTGAGCCACCCAGGGGCTCCCCTGCTTCCCTTCTTATAACAACTTTTAAATGTTCCAAACTTAATTCTGCCTGTATTTGATATATTTCTTTTCCATTAGACATTTCCCCTGATTCATAGCTTGGTTGGCTCTTAACTCATTCTGATCTTGGTTCAACTTTTAACTTCCTTATAGGGAGATTTAATTAGTTACTGTATCCCTAGCAGTTTATACATACTCAAATGCTTATTGAATGAATAAAATGAAATGGAATATTGGGTTGGACATGTAATTGGGAAACCAGATTAAGGACATGGATGCAGGGAAAATACAGTCTCAGCTGTGCCTAGCCTTTCCTTCATTGAGGTAGGTCTTTATACTTCGTTCTCTAAATGACGAAGTGTCAAAGAACTTGCTGTTATAAACCCTCACATCACTGAAATTGGTATACCTGATTTTCCATAGCAAGGATGGATTAGGTAGGTGTTCACTGCTTCTCTGCTCTTGGCTTGAGATCAGAACCTTGCAGGTATTCTCCATGTGATATCTAAGGCTCTTTACTGCCCTATTACCAACAACAGGCTAATTAGTGTATTGTAGACTTGTTACTATAAACTTGCATACAAGCTAATGTTTCCAATGAAACATCTTTCTCTACAGATGTAAAATTGACCCTTGAATAATGCAGGGATTAAGGTGCCCGACCCCCTGCACAGTAGAAAATCCGCAAAAAAACTTCTGACGCCAAAATATAACTACTAATTAACTACTTTTTTTTCTTTTTCTTTTTCTTTTAAGATTTATTTATGGGATGCCTGGCTGGTTCAGTTGGTTAAGTACCTTTTGCTCAGATAATGATCCCAGGGTCCTGGGATCCAACCCTGCTCAGCAGGGAATGTGTTTCTCTGCCTCCCCTTCCCTCCCCTCCCCTCCCCCTGCTCATGCTCTCTCGCTCTCTCAAATAAATAAAATCTTTGAAAAACTTATAAAGGATTTATTTGACAGAGGGAGTGGGGAGGGGCAGAGGGAGAGAGTCCTGAAACAGACTCCCCACTGATTGCGAAGCCCCCTGCAGAGCTCCATCCCAGATCCCTGAGACCATGACCTGAGCCAAGCCGAAATCAAGAGCTGGCTCCTCAACTGCTGAGTCACCCAGGAGCCCAAATTAAGCCCACTTTTGACTAGAAACCTTCCTGATAACAGTTAATACACATTTTGTATGTAACGTGTACTACATATATATTATTCTTAGAGCAAGGGGAAAGAGATTGTTTTTAAAATCATAAGGAAAATACATTTATAGTACTATGTTGAAAAAGTTCACATATATCGAAGTGGACCTGTGCAGTTCAAACCTGTGTTCAAGGATAAGGGTTACTGCAGAAATGATCACTGTAGAGCAGTCATATTTTAATTTAAGGATGAATATCAGAGGCAGATACACCAGTGGGCGGCTTTCTGCCAGGCTATGCTAAGTTAAGGAACACAAGGGAAGGGGCACCTGGGTGGCTCTGTCAGCTAAGTATCTAACTTTGGTTCAGGTCATGACCTCAGGGTCCTGGGACTGAACATCGCCCCCTACCCCCACCCCAAGGCTCTACACTGGGTATAGAGCCTGCTTGAGATTTCTCTCTTTCCCCCCTGCCCCAATCTCCACTCTTCCTCTCTCTCACATAAATAAAATCCTTAAAAAAACACAACTTTCCTGTTTTCAGTTATTCTCAACCACTTTAATATCAATATTATGAGAAGCCCCAATTACTATGAATGTACTTGCTAAAAGAAGACTAAAAATAATATATATTTTTTTAAAAATTGGAAGACAACTACTACGTCTGTCCTGTAAAACATCTGTCTTGAATACCTGTATGTAAGTTAGGTCTCTGGCTCAAGTTTTTTCCAGGTGGGGTAATTTAAGATGGTATATATAGTAGTGTTCCTGCCAAGTATATTTTCTCATGTGTTAGGTTTATATGTAAATGTTAAAGATCCATTCATTGCACTTGTTTCATGTCTTGTAACTTCTTTATGTTTTGTTACAACGTTGCCAGTTGATTGCAGTAATTCAGTCCCATGGAAGATCTGTTCTATTAGTATCAGAAACAAAGAGGAAAACGTTTCAATAAAAGAAGGATAAAGTGTGGAGTTTAGCAGAGCAGTGAGAGTGGGACCTGAGGAAAGGCTGATAGATAAGGAAATTTGTAGATCTGGTCACTTAACAGTTTCAGTAGAGAAGGTATGTATCCACATTGGGCTGAGGAATAGAAGAGCCATGAGTTAGTGGTAAGGGTGTGGTTCCTTTGAGAGATTGTGAAGCATGTGAAAGAAGGTACTATTTTTGGATTTGCTTTTAACTGGAGGAAAGATAGGAGTTTGGTTACAGGCAAAACAAAAAATCGAGAAGAAAAATCAAAGATGTAGAGGAGGCAAAAAGGCAAGAGCTAGGATGAAGAGCATGGGTGAAGACAACATGTCTTTTCAGAGTCAGAGGATGAATGACTCAAGTTCAGGTGGGGAAAGGGACACTAGAGGAGTTGGCTCACCAAATGACCTTAGTCCCATTCATGAGAGGTGGTGAGGTCTTTTTTCTGGAGGGTATGAGAGAAGAGGATGGAGAGACCCAGAAAGGTCTTTACAACTTCGTAAAAGCATATATGTACATTACTACAGATCTAGAAAGGATATAGAAATTTAAAAGTGGCTTCATTGGGGTCATTGCTTAAATTTGTAACTTCTTTAAGAACCAAATGGAGCAAATGCTATCAAGCAGGCCATCAATCATAGGATAAAAATAGGGAAAAGAACGATAGAAGGAAAATTTGGTTCTAGACTATTACTAGATTTCTCTTTCTATTCCTTTTTAAAATTTTTAAAATTTATTTTTATTTGTGTATGTATATTTATTTTTTAGTTCATATCTTTTTTTAATTTTTAAATTTTTATTAACATATAATGTATTATTAGCCCCAGGGGTACAGGTCTGTGAATCGCCAGGTTAACACACTTCACAGCACTCACCATAGCACATACCCTCCCCAATTTCCATAACCCAACCACCCTCTCCCTACTCCCCTACCCCCAGCAACCCTCAGTTTGTTTTGTGAGATTAAGAGTCTCTCATGTTTCGTCTCCCTCCCAGTCCCATCTTGTTTCATTTTTTCCTACCTTAGCCCCCAAGCCCCACACTATGCCTCTCAATTTCTTCATATCAGGGAGATCATATGATAATTGTCTTTCTCTCATTGACTTATTTCACTCAGCATAATACCTTCTAGTTCCATCCACGTTGTCACAAATGGCAGAATTTCATTTCTTTTGATGGCTGCATAGTATTCCATTATATATATATATATATATATATATATATATATATATATATATAATCTTCTTTATCCATTCATCTATTGATGGACATCTAGGTTCTTTCCATACTTTGGCTATTGTGGACGTTGCTGCTATAAACATTCGGGTGCACTTGCCCCTTCAAATCACTACATTTGTATCTTTAGGGTAAATATCCAGTAGTGCGATTGCTGGGTCATAGAGTAGCTCTAGTTCATGTCTTTTATTGACCTATATACAATTATTTGTCTTCCAATTTGTTGAAGCAACATGATGGACAACATTTGCCACAGTAACATCCATCCAAGTGGCTAGCCATAAAAACTCCAGCACCACATTCATCTGAAGGGCGCTCCCCATAAAGGCAACTGATTTTGGCATTCTCATCTTCCTGGTAGTATTTCAGGACAGCCTGTTTAATCTTCTTTCTCTTATGTTTATTCTTCTTAGGAGTGGTAGAAGACTTCTTCCTTTTCTTAGCACCACCACGAAGTCTCAACACAGATGAAGAGTGGACCCTTTCTAAATGTTACATATCGTCAGATAAAGTACATCCATTTTCCAGTTGTATGCCAGCAAAGATCAGTCTCTGCTGATCAAGAGGAATTCCTTCCTTACCTTAACTCTTCGCCTTTACATTTTCTGTTGTACCTGAGGGTTCAACCTCGATGGCGATGGTCTTCCCCGTTAAGGGTTTTTATGAAAATCTGCATCTTGGTGGCAATTCCACCTGAGGTCTGGAGGAAGAAGAGGAGGGTCAGACCTGGGGACATACGAGAAGGTGTCGGGTAGGCCGGTGGCCAGAGAGAGGCCCAAGAGCACACAGTCCAGTTTTTCTTTTTTTAAATTAAAGTTATACTTGTATGTGATTCTGAAGTCAAGTAGTATAGAAAGGCCATGAAAAACTAAGAATCACAATATAGACCTCTACCAGCAAGTTTAGCTCCCCAGCAGGAGAACTACTTGAAACACTCAGATTTATCTGTTTGCTGGCAGTTCCCTCCATACCTCTCAATGGTATGTTTATATCACTGTTTCTTGATTTCTTAATTTTAAACATAAATTAATGGTTTTCAAGACTGATGAGGATTTGGTTTATGCTTCCCACCTTCCTTTGAGGATTATAATATCACTACTTTTGATTCCTTTATACGCTTCCTTTATAATGTCTAATAATATTTTTTACTTTTTCTTTCTTCCTCTTTCTTTCTTTCTTTCTTTTTTCTTTCTTTCTTTCTTTCTTTTGTGTATTTCACACACAGCAGGCTCCCTGCTTGGGGCTCAATTCCAGGATACTGGGATCATGAACTGAGCTGAAGGCAGACGGTTAAATGACTGAGCTAGCCAGGCACCCCAGCCTTAATTTCTTATAATGGCTGTCCACAGTAATTCTTGTCTCTCTGGTAGGTAAGATATCAATATTAATGCCCCATCTTTCCTTTTGACTATCTTTCCACCACCCATCTTTTGTCATCTGTGTTCTTATAGTTACATTGTCAAAGTTGATTACATTGGCATTCTATTATATTACTACTGTTAATAGTTAGCTTTATTGATTGATACAGTTCAATGCAGATCACAGTTTATACTAGGATCACATTTCTTTTTTTTTTTTAAGATTTTATTTATTTATTTGACACAGAGAGATCACAATTAGGCAGAGAGGCAGGCAGAGAGAGAGGGGGAAGCAGGCTCCCCGCTGAGCAGAGAGCCCGATGTGGGGCTCGATCCCAGGACCCTGGGATCATGACCCGAGCTGAAGGCAGAGGCTTTAACCCACTGACCTACCCAGGCGCCCCTAGGATCACATTTCTTAGTGTTTGGTTTTTCTTGATTTTTAAAAAAGATTTTAATTATTTATTTGACAGACATCACAAGTGGGCAGAGAGGCAGGCAGCTAGAGAAGGGGAAGCAGTAAGTTGTTTGTCTCTCTTTTTCTCAGCTTCTTGATTCTCTTGCATTTGGTCTTCTATATCACTAATTTTCTCCTGCTTCATTTATCCTAGCAGTTAGAGCCTCTATTTTTTATTGCACCTCATTAACAGTCTTTTTTATTTCCACTCGGTTAAATTTTATTTCTTCAGAAAGGGATTCTGTAGTATTTTCTATGCTTTTTTCAAGCCCAGCGAGTATGTTTTTAATCATCATTCTGAACTGTAGTTCTGACATCTTACTAATGTCTGTATTGATTAGGTCCCTGACAGTTGGTACTGCCTCTTATTTTTTTTTTAAGGTGAGTTTTTCCTTTTTGTCATTTTGCCCAGAGAAGAATAGATGAATGAGAGAACAAAATGCTAAAATGGTAAGAACGACCCCAGAAAAATATACACTAAATAAATCAGAAGAGACTCAAAATCAGGGAGAAAAGAGAGAGAAAAAAAAGAATATGATCAGGGTGGTGAGTAGAACAGAGCCCACACAATGGATTTTGGATGTATTTTGGTCTGTTAGAAGAAACTGCCTCCCAAAATTTTAAAGAAAGAAAAACATACATGTACAAAAATAAGGGTAAATACAATGAGGGGATGGAATAGGATTGTAAAAATGAAAATTAAGAAAGAGTTTGAAAAAGGAATTGATAAGTTGGTTCAAAAAGGAAAGAAGAAAAAATTTTTTAAATTAGAAAAAAATTAAGAAAATTTTAAAAAGTAACTTTGAAAGACTAAAGAATCATGGGGGAAAAGCCAAGAATTCTATGTGCTGTATTTCCCTTGCACTGGAGTTTTGCAGTTCTCATTGATCAGTAATCTAGGTCTTGGCTGGATGTTCTTGCTGGTCTTCTGGAGGAGAGGCCTGTTGCAGTGATTCTCAACTGTCTTTGCCCGAGGTGGAACTGCACCTTGCCAGGGGCCAGGCAAAGCAATCTGCTAGGGTTTACTTTTGTAGCTTTTGTTCCCTGAAAGCTTTCCCTACAGATTTTGAGGATAAGAGTGAAAATGGCAGCCTCCCAATCTCTGGCCCTGGAGCAGCCGAGAGCTAGGTCCCCACTCCTCAGTGATCCCTCAGAGAAAAACAGTCAATCACGCATTTCTCCTTGGTCTCTGGCCCCGCTCCGTGCTCACCCAGCCTGTCACCGGGCATTTCTATCTCTGGCACACGCCCCCATTTGGAGTCTCCAAACCCACCAGATTCCTACAGTGTGTTCCCGTGCTGCTGCTCCTATGGGAGAAAGGGGGAATATCCCCGCATCTGCCCCTTGTTGGGTCCCTGGCGCAACTGTGCCACAGATCCTAGTTTATGGCAACTCCAAGCTAAGGGCCCACTCCTGGGCTTGTGTTTGCAGCCGGCTTCCCTGCTCCAATACCTGGGAGTTCTGCCACACTCAAGTACCCCTGGTCTTTCTGGGAACCCAAGGATCGTGAGACCACACTGTCCCTGTGAGGATTCCACCCCTGCTTAGCTGCCCAAGTGATGTCCCTCACCAGAGCAGACTTCCGAAAGTTCTGATTTGGGGCTCCATTGCTCTATCACTCGCTGGTAGCCGGCTGATGGAGGCTCCCTCCCCCTGGGTCTGTCTTCCCATATATCACCTGGGACTCACTTCTCCTCACATCCTACCTTCCAGAAGTGGTTGCTTTTCTGTTCATAGAATTGCTGCTATTCTCTTCTTCGATCTCCTGTTGAGTTTGTAGGTATTCAGAATGGTTAAATAAATGTCTAGCTGAATTCCTGGGGCCAGACAAAATTAGGTCTCCCAGTCCTCCATCATCTTGCTAGCCCTCCAGATAGTAGTTTCTAATACTATTCTCCAATGAAAGGAACCAGAGCTTCTCAGAAAAATGGCTAATTCTAGGACTGGATAGGAAATATATAAGATGAATCAGTAGCATCTTGTAGTGCTAGAAAGTGAGGAAGTGCTTTGAAAAACAAAGCAAAACAACAACAACAACAAAACCCACACACAATTATGGAGGTTTGTGTCAAAAGGACACAGGAACCAACTGAAAGCTCCCAGTGGCCAAAGCTTGATCAATTTGAGCAATAAAATTAAGAGGTATTAGATTATAACCCAGAGTATAAAGTAAGTATCCATGAGTTCATGGTGATATAAATGATTGAATGAATAAGTGGGGAAGGTGAGACAAATTGACCATGCAAAAGAATTCCAAATTTGTGTAAGTACTCTGTCCTCAAGAAGGTGCCACATAACTTCCCACTCCTGAAGTATGGGCTCTATAGAGTGACTTCATTCAAGAGTATGAAAAGGGGTCTGTGTGTTAGTTTGCTAGGGCAGCCATAACAACATACCACAGACTGCATGGCTCAACAACATATTTATTTTTTCACAGTTCTGGAGGTTTGAAGTCTGAGCTCAAAGTATTGTCAAGTGTGGTTTCTTCTGAGACCGCTCTCCTTGTCCTGCAGCTGTGTGTCTCCTGTGTCTTCATGTGGTCTTCTCTCTGCACATGTTTGTGCTCTAATCTCTTCTAAAGACACCAGACCTTGGATTAAGACCCAACTGACCAATTTTAATTTAATTACCTACTTAAAGACAACTCTCAAGATACAGTTACATTCTGAGTTACTGAGGGTTAGAGCTCAAGGTAAGAATTTTGAGGAGATACAATTCAGCCTGTAACAGGGAAAAGAGTAACTTTACAATGCAAACACTCGGCAAACACTACCTGAGCCAGATGATCTAGGTCAATAACAACAGGGATGTCACATTGACACTGTGGCCCTTGATCTGATGTGATGAAAATGGCACCTTACCTCATAACACCCCCTGTCTAATCAAGACAAATACTGAGGGATATTCTGCAGAGTGCTTGACCTGCACCACTCAAAATTGTCATCAAAACAAGGAAAGGGAAGAACTGATAGCAAGAAGATCTGAATGAGATAATTAAATGTAATACAGGATCCTTGAACAGAAAAGGAAATGAGGTAAAAAACTAAGGACATCTGGGGGTGCCTGGGTAGCTCAGTGGGTTAAGCCTCTGCCTTCAGCTCAGGTCATGATCTCAGGGTCCTGGGATCGAGCCCCGAATCGGGCTCTCTGCTCAGCGGGGAGCCTGCTTCTCCCTCCCCCTCTGCCTGCCTCTGCCTGCTTGTGATCACTCTCTCTGTGTCAAATAAACAAAATCTTAAAAAAAGAAAACAAAACAAAACTAAGGACTTCTGAATAAAGTATGGACTTCAGTTAATGATAATATGTCAGTACTCGTTCATTAGTTATAACAAATAAGATGTCAGTAATAAGACACAAAGGTTGCAGGGTGTTTTAACCTGTTCAGGCTACTATAACAAAATACCATAGACTAGATGGCTTATCAACAGAAATTTCTCACAATTCTGGAGTCTGAGAAACTCAAGTGTTGGCACATTTGGTGTCTGGTGAGAGCGCACCTCCTCACAGGTGTCTGTCTTCTCACTGTATCTTCACAGGGTAGAAAGGTGGGAGGGATCTTTCTGGGGTCTCTTTCATAAGGGCACTAATACCATTCATGAGGGCTCCACCCTCAAGACCTAATCACCTTCCAAAGGCCCCACCTCTAATACCAAAACCTTGGGGGGTTAGGATTTCAACATATGAATTCGGCAGTGGTGGGGGAGTGGGGCTGGGAATGAGAGGGTGGCAGGGGCATAAATATTCAGTCCACTGAGCAAGGTATGTAAGAATGCTGTATTATCTTTGCAATTTTTTCTATAAATCTAAAACTTTAAAAATTTTAAGTTTATTCAAAAAAAAAAAAAAAGAACAAGATAAAAGAAGGCTCACATGGGCTAGGTAGCTTAGTGCTGTTAGAAGTAGAACCAGAATCAAAGTCATTTGAGTCTAAGTCATTTTCACTTCCACCAACTACCACGTGGAAGTCAGGTGTGTGTCTGGTTGTTGAAAGTGCAGGGTGAGAGTGGCTAGTAAGTACTTAAACTCAAGTAATTCAGGGAGAGCAGGGCAATATAAAGCAAGTGAGTGCTATGGATATGAGCAGAAAGTTCTTTATGATCCAGAACATCAACTGATGGGGGAATCAGGTACCAAAGAACCAACCATAGAGATGCAGAAACTGCTCAAAAGCTGGTGGTTAGGGCAGAGGCAAAAGACTGGGAATGAAGGGCCAGAGATCACATAGGTACTTTAGGACACACAAGATTAGAATTTAGAATTAGAGTAATAGGTACTGGGATTAAAATAATTGTACCTTTTGAGTTAAGGACTATATTTTTAATCCTTGCCCTGGGAGCCTTAAAGTGTGGCTAGGCCTAAAGTCACAGGTGGAAGGGAGCTAGGTAAACTGGCTGGAGTTGGAGAAGCAAAAGGGTGGGGAGCCAGAAGTTCCTGATCCTGCCTTCCATCTTTCAAAAGACTTTTAGGTCAGTCTTACTCTTTTTTTTTTTTTTTTTTAAAGATTTATTTATTTGAGGGGGGCAGGGAGGGACCAAGGAAGAGGAAGAGAGAGACTCAGCACAGAGCCCGATGTGGACCTCGACCTCACAACCCTGAGATCATGACCTGAGCCAAAACCAAGAGTCAGTCGCTTACTGGACTGAGCCCCTCAGGAGCCTCAGTCTTACTCTATTCTTAACTTTGGCTTTTCTGTTTCCTAGCCTAGTTCCCTCATGCTGTTCCCTTATATATCCTTTGATAATAAATGGCCTCCCCAGGGCACCTGAGTGGCTCAGTTGGTTCAGCGTCTGCCTTCATCTCAGGTCATGATCTTGGAGTCCTGGGATGGAGCCCCACATTGGGCTCCCTGCTCGGCAGGGAGTCTGCTTGTCCCTCTGCCTGCTGCTCCCCATGCTTGTGTGTGTGCTCTCTCTCTCTCTCTCTCTCTCTCTCGCACTTTCTATCTCAAATAAATAAAATCTTAAAAAAAATAAATAGGGACGCCTGGGTGGCTCAGTTGGTTAAGCAGCTGCCTTCGGCTCAGGTCATGATCCCAGCGTCCTGGGATCGAGTCCCACATCGGGCTCCTTGCTCGGCAGGGAGCCTGCTTC
Source organism: Mellivora capensis (assembly GCA_004024625.1). NCBI lineage: Eukaryota > Metazoa > Chordata > Mammalia > Carnivora > Mustelidae > Mellivora > Mellivora capensis. The sequence continues at coordinate 30,609 of PISX010006069.1, read as the reverse complement.
TCCCTCTGCCTCTGCCTGCCTCTCTGTCTGCCTGTGCTTGCTCGTTCTCTCTCCCTCTCTCTGACAAATAAATAAATTTAAAAAATAAATAAATAAATGGCCTCCCATACATAACATTATTTAGATCTTTCAGTGAACTATTTAGGGTTCTTCCCCACCCACTCAAATGTCACTCTTGCCTAGTATCTAATCCTCTGAAATACTAAATATTAGGATATGTAAATGCCAACTAATTAACCAGGAACAGTGCTTTGCCTCTGCCTCTAGAATTGGACTAATCTTTTTTTTTTTTTTAAAGATTTTATTTGTTTATTTGACAGACAGAGATCACAAGTAGGCAGAGAGGCAGGCAGAGAGAGAGGAGGAAGTAGGCTCCCTGCTGAGCAGAGAGCCAGTCATGGGGCTCGATCCCAGGACTCTGGGATCGTGACCTGAGCCGAAGGCAGAGGCTTTAACCCACCGAGCCACCCAAGTGCCCCCCCAGCATTTATATTTTAACCTTACTTTTGATTTCAGTGAACTGCTCTAATTCAGATAACTGATTTTAAATCCTTGCAGAAATATTCATCCTAGATATCAGGAACTCTGATGGTTTTAATAATACAAGGTTAATTGAAAGTGTGTGGCACATTCTAAATGCAAGTTGGTGATTGTTTTTATTTTCAAAACAATTAAGCAAAAATTTCAGTATGGTTTTTCTGCTAGGACAAGAAAGCTTTGTTATTTCATCTATATTAATGTTGTTTAAATTTTTTTAGATTAACTTATTTTATCTACATGTTAAATCAGTGTGATTTATTCGACAGACAGATCACAAGCAGGCAGAGAGGCAGGCAGAGACAGAGAGAGGAGGAAGCAGGCTCTCCGCAGAGCAGAGAGCCCGATGCGGGGGCTAGATCCCAGGACCCTGGGATCATGACCTGAGCCGAAAGCAGAGGCTTTAACCTGCTGAGCCACCCAGGCGCCCCTAGAATTGGGCTAATCTTAAAGAATTAGAATCACTAATGACCATGCAGCATGGACGGCCCCTTCCCCTACTCCTGCAGCTACTCATTATAGTGCTCTCCCAGGGCAAGGATCATATTTCATTCATTTCTGTCTTTATTATCTCAAGTGCTAGCACAAACAGACCCTCCAAAAAGTTATTTTTTTCAATGTGAATAAAGCAGTGGACACCCTACTAAAATTGCTGACATTCTGTCTGTCTTCCCTGTTTAGTTTTTCTCCATTGCCCACAGTTATGGGTTGAATTGTGAATTGCTTAAATCCTTCCTACCCCCGGTACCTGTGAATGAAACCTTAATTGGAAATAAGGTCTTTGTAGATGATCATGTTAGAATGAGGTCATTAGGGTGGCCCTAATCCAACATGACTATATCCTTTTAAAAGGGCAAAATTTATGGGCGCCTCGGTGGCTCAGCCATTGGGCGTCTGCCTTCGGCTCAGGTCATGATCACAGTGTACTGGGATTGAGCCCCATATTGGGCTCCCTGCTCACTGGGGAGCCTGCTTCTCCCTTTCCAGATCCCCCATGCTTTTGTTCTCTCTCTTGCTATCTCTCTGTCATAAATAAATAAAATCTTTTTTTTTTAAGATTTTGTTTATTTATTTGACAGAGAGATAGACCACAAGTAGGCAGAGAGAGAGAGAGGAGGAAGCAGGCTCCCTTCCAAGCAGAGAGCCCGATGTGGGGCTCAATTCCAGGACGCTGGGATCATGACCTGAGCTGAAGGCAGAGGCTTAACCCACTGAGCCACCCAGGTGCCCCAATAAATAAAATCTTAAAAAAAAAAAATATATATATATATATATATATGTGTGTGTGTGTGTGTGTGTGTGTGTGCGTGCGCGCACACACACACACACACACACACACACACACATATAAGAAAGGGTGATATTTAGACACAGGCACGCATCCACACAGGAAAAATGCCAGGGGAAGACAAAGACTGAGACTGGGGCGGGCAACAGAATCCAATGAACGCCAAAGATTGTTAGCAAACAATTCAGATGTAAGGAAGAGTCCTGGAACAGAGAGTCTCCCTCCCAGCTTCCAGAAGAAACCAACAATGCCAACACTTTGATCTGAGACTGCTAGCCTCCAGATCACACAGCACATTACAGTTTAAGCCATAGTGTGTGGTACCTTGTTGCGGCAGCCCCAGCAAATGAACACTTGTCATCTTTACCTTCTACCTTTATAATTGTCTCCCTGATTAGAATGTAAGCTCCATGAGGTCAGAGATTTTATCTGTGTTGTTCATTCATAAATCCTCAGCATGCAAAACAGTTTCTGGCACATCAAAACTCTCAATATTGGTTACAAAAAAAATACCCATGAATGCTTTGGAAGAGAGGGATTTTTTACATTAGCTTGGACATTGTTTTTATTTGAAGATAACCTACATGAAAATGTTCCCAATTATAAAGTGACAATTTAGAACTTTTTTGACTTAAAATATACAATGACATCTGGCTACTCTTTGGGAGGGGGATATTCTAAATCCTGGAGAGTAGTAACTATTGCTGGTTTCCATATTTCACTAATGACAAATTGCTTGGGACTGTGAATATACATGGTTAAGATAAGGGAGGCAGGGGGTGCCTGGGTGGCTCAGTGGGTTAAGGCCTCTGCCTTCAGCTCAGGTCATGATCCCAGGGTCCTGGGATCGAGCCCCGCATCGGGTTCTCTGCTCAGCAGGGAGCCTGCTTCCTCCTCCTCTCTCTGCCTGCCTCTCTGCCTGCTTGTGATTTCTATCTGTCAAATAAATAAAATAAATCTTTAAAAAAAAAAAAAAAAGATAAGGGAGGCAGCCATCAGGGTTCCTTGTCACTTTTTTGTTGTTGTTACTGTGTGTGTGTGTGTGTTTAAGATTTTATTTATTTATTTGACAGAGAGAGACACAGTGAGAGAGGGAACACAATCAGGGGGAATGGGAGAGGGAGAAGTAGGCTTCCTGCTGAGCAAAGAGCCGATGTGGGGCTCGATCCCAGGACTCTGGGATCATGACCTGAGCTGAAGGCAGAGGCTTAATGACTGAGCCACCCCGGTGTCCCTTGGTTTATTTTTTAAGTCTATTCTTTTTCTAAATGAGGTAAAGTCAAGTCAAGGGTAGAGAATCCTTCTCCTCTTTTTCATCTCCACTACTTTTCTCCTACTATGGCCTACTTTTTTATCCTCCTACTTTTCCTTCTGGTCCAAAAGAAAAAAAAAAAAAAAAAAGACACTGATATCTGTAAGACACTTTTTAAAAACTTTTTGTCCAAATAGGGGAAATAAAAGTTTTCCTTAACTCTCTAAAGGTTCCTGGCTTGGTCTGAAAATTAAACTGACGAAGATAGATTAAAAGGAGAAGCGACATATATATTTATATTGTTTTATTGTGACACAGGAGCATTCATAATGAAATGAATACCCAGAGAAATGACAAAATCTGCTTGTTTGTACATTGGGTCAAACAAAGAGAGGCAATTGTGGAAAAGTGACTAAACTATGTGGGCAGGAGAAGGGAAGATAAGAATTATTTTAACAAATGTCTGTTGGTGCAGAATTCTTTTGATCTCAGCTTCTCCTTAATGATAACAATGTTACTTTCCTTCTGGTATAGGGAAGACATCTTTCATTTCCTGCTTTTAAGAAAAAGAAGGAAATCAAAGTTTTTTTTGTATTTGCTGTTTTTCAAGTCCTCCAAACTCTATGCCAAAGCAGTATACCCTGGGGTGTATGCCCTGAACTCGTTCACCAGCATTTCCCAACAGTCCTGAGAGGTAAGAATTATCTGAGGGTGAGAAAGCAGTGGTTACCACCTTACACAAGGCTTGAAGAAATTTTAAGTGGTAGAATTCAAGCCTCCAAAATCTCAATGCAGTGTTCTTTTGTTGTACTGGTCATAGCTGCACATTCCCCCTTTTTATGTCTGGACAAAGAAAGGGTGGGACCCCAAAACATGAAAGAGATGTGATTTTAGAATTGGAGGAAACAGAGAGAACTCTTTGGGTCTTTGGACTCTGTAGCCATCAGCAATGGCATCTTTGAGGGGATTGTGGGCAGTGAGCAAGAGAAGGACAGGCTTGAATTCCAGGGAGTGAGGACTGGTGCCTAGTGTCCCCACCCCCCATAGCAATGGTCTTCTTTCACATACACATGCAGGATACACACACAACCAAGGGACCAGTGTTGAGACATGGTCTTGATAGAAACCATCCCAGATTGCCTGGAAGGGCACTTGAGAGTTCAAAGAAATAAGAGGCTAGGATGAGTTTAGTCAACCAGGAGTGAAAGTATGGCAGGTGCAGAGCAGGTAGAAGGTGAAGACAGTATGGGGTCAGAGGTGGAAAGACCACATTCTTGTGCTTGATGTGCAAGGATAAGGGTGAGCAGATTGAATGCTACTCCTGAGACTACTTTGACCTTTTCTTTCTTTCTTCTTCTTCTTCTTCTTCTTTTTTTTTTTTTTAAATATTTTATTTATTTGAGAGAGAGAGCATGAGCAGGGCGGAGTGGTATGAGGAGGGAGAGAGAGAGAGGGCGAGGCAGATTCCCCACTGAGCAGGGAGCCCACCGCTTGGCTCCATCCCAGGACCCTGAGATCATGACCTGAGCCGAAGGCAGTTGCGTAATTTACAGAATTCATTTGCAGTATGGACCTTCCACAAAAGTCCTCTGCAATTTTCGGGTGACTTCTGGATAGCTTCCATGGTACCATGGAATCGATCATCACTCAGAACAGGAGGAGGAAGACTGGGGCAGAAGGGTAGTGGTATACGTTTGCAGACATATAGGTCTAGGAGAGGTGGGCGCCTGGGTTCCCCCCTAGGGGCATCTTGTTTCAGATGCCCAGGTTTTTAGGGTGAACTTGGTGATCTTCTATCTCAGATTACTGGTCCTCACTGCCCAGCTCCCAGACCGCTGCTCCTAACAGGATTCTTCTGGAGTTCTAGGTTGTTCTATTGACTTGCAAGAAGCCTCCTCCCAAACTCTTTCCCTAGAAATGCTCAGAAAAAGAGGAAAAGCAGCTGGAGACTCCCAGTGATTTACCCGGACACGCGCAGTGCCACCAGCTATCGCCGCCCGTCTCGGCGGCTGGGCCGTACTGCGCAGTCCAGGGCTCGCTTAGGGGAGAGGGGCGTCCGGGGTGTGACGCGCCCCCGGGGCAGGTGTGCCGCGGAAGAGAGGTCGGGGGCTGGCTTCGGGACCTCGGCGGCGGCCGCGCAACCCGGCAGGCGGAGGATGCTCGGGGCCTGCCGCCGAGGGGAGGCCGCGTGCGCCGGCGAGCGCCGGGGGCAGCCGCGGGGGGAGCGCCGGAGCGCAGCCTCCTCCCGCTCCCACAATGCACAGGGCGGCGGCGGCGGCGGCGGCGGCAGCATCACCGGCCGCCCAGGCGGCTGCGGCGGCGACGCCGAGGACCCCGGGCACGCGGTGCGCTCGCGCCTGCTCGCGGCGCGCGGGGCAGTGATGGCCAGGCCCCCGCGGGCCGCCTGCGCCTGAGGCGCCCCGCCCCGCCCCGCCCCGCCCGGCCCTGCCCCGCTCCCTGCCGGCGGCTGCCTGGGCGCTTCCTAGTTGGCGCGGGCGGCCGCCCAGGCGAGGTGCGGCCTCCGCTCAGGCGGGGGGCGTCGGCGCCGCGGGGCCCCGCCATGGCCGCGTCCGAGCTCTACACAAAGGTGAGGCGGGCGGCGCCGTGGGGAGGGGGCCGCGCGGCCGGGCGCCGCCGGCTGTCAGGCTGGGGCGGGGCGGGGCGGGGCGGGGGCGCGAGGGCCCGGCGGCTGCAGCACCCCGGTCCCCCGCGTTTCGAAATCCCCAGCCCCGCCCGCCTGCCGCGGAGGCGCCTTCCTCTTTCGGGCGACGGCGGCGGAGGGCGGCCTGCCTCGGGGCGCCTGTGGGGCCGCTGCCCCGCTCCCCGGGCCGGCTGCTCGGCGGGTTTCCGACTGGGAAGGGGGCCTGGGTCAGGGCTGGGTTTGGGAGAAATCCTGGCCGCGGGAGATGCTCGATCGGCGCGATGAGATGGTCCCTCCCGTGGGACGGGCGCTTGGAATAACGCCTTGTGCTGGTATGCGGTGCACTTCTGCCACCAGCCAGCCTTTCCGTGCGGCTGTTGGGAACCCTGCAAACGGCCGCCAGCCGCTCCTCTCCTTCAGCCGCCGCGTTTCAGATGGCTTCCCGGGGGTGGCGAGCCCTGGGGAGGACGCGGCCGGCGGGATGCGAGATGACTCACGGGCTGGGATGGTCGGCTCTCGTTGGTCCCCGGGAGTTGCTACCGACGTGTAATCCCTCCGAGCCTTGTTATACTCCATGCCTCCCCCGTCCGCGGGGGCGAGCCTTTTCCTTCAGGGTTTGGTGTAAGGTCAGCGGCAGCCTTTTCTCTCTTACACCGACATTCGTATTTTCTGGGTCTGCTAATCTTTGCACGAATGGCCTATTTTGGAGAACTGTCCCTTTGAAGACTTCTGAACATTTGGCTTGGGCAGTGTGTGGTGCTCTGTGAATGTGTGTCGTCATGGCACTTTATCCTATAACTCACTGTACGTAGGTGTTTTGCCAACCATTAATTACCTCCAGTTCCAGTTAACAGAATGGGCTTAAGTTTCCAAGTTCGCAGAATCTCTATTTAGGATCTTAGAATCATTGTTTCCAAATGTGACCCAAGTAAGCCCAGGACCCAAGTTGCAGCATGTTTTTAGAAGTCTGGACCTGCCATCAAGAGACCTGGATTCTAGTCTAGGCCTTTTCACTTACTGTATGACCTTGGGCAAGTCACTTAACTTCTTTTGTTCAGTTGTCACTTATCTGTAAGTGGAGTTAATTATACCTGCTCTGCATCTTTCAAAGCTCCTGTGAGGATCAAACCTAGGAATTAGATGGGAAAGCTTTTGTAACCCATGAATTTCTCAAGAAATGGGTATAGGATTAATTTTACCATGAGATGAGTTTGCATAAAACATTCTCTAGGACGCCTTTCTAGCCACAGACTTAAAATACTGCACAATTGGAACTTCTCTCTAAACCTGGTAATTTTCTTAGGCATTGTAGGTCTCTAATGTATGAATGAATGTAATTGGAAACTGATTTGGCCACTTTATTAATAAACATTAATACAGTGCTAACTATGTGCCAGGTACTACTCTAAGTGCTTTACAAATATTAACTCATTTAATCCTCATAATGATGGTACCAGGTGGGTAGTGAGAAATATCAGAGGCATTTTCCTCTGAAGAGTACAGGTCTGTAAACATTCCTTAGTTACTTTGTATAGCCCTCCATTCTACACTGTGCACAGTGAGGAGTCCCTCCCTGAGCTGTCTGACTAATTGTAGGCTGCTTAACTAGAAACTGATTGGATATTGCTCTTGGTCTTGGATCAGCTTTTTTCCCCCAAGATAATTTTTCAGAAAAAAATTAAAAAAAAATACTGTGATTTTTAGGGGCGCCTGGGTGGCTCAGTGGGTTAAGCCTCTGTGTTTGGCTCAGGTCATGATCTCAGGGTCCTGGAATCGAGCCCCGCATCAGGCTCTCTGTTAGGAGCCTGCTTTCCTCTCTTTCTCTCTCTGCCTGCTGCTCTGCCTACTTGTGATCTCTCTCTGTCAAATAAATAAAATAAAATAAAAATACTATGATTTTTAAATCTCAAGGTTTTGGCTTTTGGTCATAGCTTCATCACACACTCTTAAAATTCACCTTCTAGTCATTGTAAAGACAGGCTGGTTTAGACATCAAGAGTAAGTTGAGCTTAAATTGCATTTTTTTTTAAAAGATTTTATTTATTTATTTGACATACAGAGATCAGAAATAGGTAGAGAAGCAGGCAGAGAGAGAGAGAGAGAGAGAGAGAGGAGGAAGCAGGCTCCCTGCTGAGCAGAGAGCCCGATGCAGGGCTCGATCCCAGGACTCTGGGATCATGACCCAAGCCGAAGGCAGAGGCTTTAACCCACTGAGCCACCCAGGCGCCCCTTAAATTGCCTTTTTTTTTTTTTTAAGGATTTTATTTATTTATTTGACAGAAATCACAAGTAGGCAGAGAGGCGGGCAGAGAGAGGGGGGAAGCAGGCCTCCCGCTGAGGAGAGAGCCCGATGTGGGGCTCGATCCCAGGACCCCGAGATCATGACCTGAGCCAAAGGCAGAGGCTTAACCCACTGAGCCATCCAGGTGCCCCTTAAATTGCCTTTTAAATACATTTATGCCCAAGTATATTTTAGTGTCTTGGCTATTTGTTGACTTAATTCTTTTTGTGAATGGGCCTTTGCTTAATGGTGGGTCAAAATATTTTCTGAGCACCTCCCGAGTGCTAGGTACTCTCCTTAATATTGAGAGGTTCTAACAATGAACAAGACACAGCCCTTTCCCTCAAAGGACTCACAGTCTGTTTTTTATATTCTTGACCTACTTTGAATATCTGGGAGCATAAATAACCTGTTGTTACCTCCACAGCAGGCAGACAGCTGGTGTGATATTTATAAGTAGAAATTAGGGAGTGGGTCGGGACATGGGGAAGGTTGGAATGATTCTAGAGGTAAAAGCTTGGGTAGTGATTACTAGAGGAAGAGGGAAATCATTAGAAGTTAAATCAATGGATAAACACAAGGACTTTTTTCCTCACAGAGGATTATGGGGAAGGAAGTTCTGGAGTAGATTACAAGGAAAGATGTATTAGTGACATGTCATAATTATGGTATTCAACATAGTGGTTAAATCTGAAAAGTACCCCTTTAAAAAATGTCATTCAGAGCTTAAAGGCAGATTTTGATGTGTGATACAGATCAGCTCCCCTTACTGTGAAAGGAAAGAGACCATTCAGTTTATTTGTAGCTAAAATGGTAATGGTTTTGTCACAGTAATTTATCAGGGCTTCCATTTTGTAAATTTTTCCAGCAGTATAAACATTTTAAGGGCAATAACTAGGTTCCTAGGATATAACATTTCTGGAAACTAACATTCTGTTTAAAATATGTTTGTTGGTTTTCAAAGTAAAGGCTTTATTAAGATGTAATTTACATACCATGCCATTCCCAACTTAAAGTGTATAGTTCAGTGGTTTTTAGTATATTCCCAGAGTTGTCGTCAATTTGTTTTTAGATCCACCTGGCTTGTTCCCAAAAGAATTGAAAGTGGCTAAGATATCTCACTGCTTCCGATTTTGAAAATATTTGCTAGTCTTGACTTGCCAGTGGCTATCTGAATCATAATGTCACCCATAGGTGCTTTCAGTAACTTCAGAGGATTCAGCGTTTGTGGAGGAGAGTTGGAATGATAGTCCTCCTCACATGAACTTCCCAAACCTGGATAACACCGAAAATACTACAGAATGGCCAAGATTACCTGAAGTTGTTTAATTAGGAGTCCCACTGTGTATCAGGATGCTGAGTTTTGTAACTGTACAGAAACTTCTAAAACCCCTGCTCGAGAAGCCATGTAAACTTTCCTAGATGAGACAGCAGTTTAGGCCAATAGATTGTGTATCTGTACTCTTCCTTTCCTACCATATTCCTTCATACCTACTGAAGCCACATGGCCTAGATTTTTTCTGGGAAAGTTCCTGTTTTATGTTCTGTGCCTCTTCCCCTTTACCATCAGTCCTGGAAATTCTTACATTTTCGTCTTGAAAGTACATTTTTCAGACTACTTTCAACATCTGAAAGCAGGACAGAAACATCATCTCTGATCATATGTCAGATTTGGGGTTTAGTAAGTACGTTTGATTTACTCAAGTATCCTGTCATGCCCCTTCTATCTGTATTTCCTCCTGATGTCCCTAATAGTCTGTCTCCTGTAAATAATGGTTTGGGATGACTAGTCTCCTTGTAGGAATGAAGTAGGGTATAAAGGAGTGATTAAACAAGTAAGCACGTTTTCAGGCAGGTTGAACAGGATGAGTAATAGAGAGGAGAGCTGGGAGCCAAGGGAAACCAAAGAAACTGTTGCAGGAAACAGAATAGGAAATGATTGTCTGGTAGACTGAGGCACAGGCAGATGGTAAGGGAAGGAAAGGGACAAACTTGGGAGACAGGTCTTTATGATGGATGAGATAGAGGGTGGGAAGGAGAGGGAACAGTGTAAGTTAACACCAGTAGCTCTAGCTTTGGAAACTGGAAGTTAATTCCTATTATACCATGAATTTTTGCGGACTGTGGAATTGTAAGCTACTCAGAAATACTTCAGACTGCTTGAGCAAAGGAGAAAGCTCATGACTTCCTCTTGAAATTTGTTACTGTCTCTTGAAGTGTGAATGTCTAGTAAATTGCCCAGTGGCTAAAAGAGTACAAAGAGGTTTTAATTTTCATGAGGCCACCAGAAAAACATTTTATTTTATTTTTTTATTTTTCATTTTTTTTTTTAAGACAGAAAAACATTTTAAATCTTCCTGGTGCTTTTAACTGTTCCAAGTAGGGAAACTCTGGAAGAGGGTCTGTGAATGGGGTTTCTGGGATTTAGCTACAACCTCCAAAGGGTTGGGGCAGGGTGGTGGAGGCACTATAGGAAAGTGTGGGAGAGGAGAGAAAAACCCTGTTACCTTACATCTTATCTCAGAAGGTAATTTAGCTTCTTTGTTTTTAACTTTATAATGGATTTCACCTCCATTGGGAGAATGTAGGGGCACATGGCTCACCAGAGGATAGAGTGATTTATTTGTCTCCACATTTGGGCACTTCTTTTTTTTTTTTAAGATTTTATTTATTTATTTGACAGACAGAGATCACAAGTAGGCAGAGAGGCAGGCAGGGAGAGGAGGAAGCAGGCTTCCCGCTGAGCAGAGAGCCTGATGTGGGGCTAGATCCCAGGACCCTGGGATCATGACCTGAGCCGAAGGCAGAGGCTTAACCCACTGAGCCACCCAGGTGCACCTAAAATGATAATTTTTAAAATAAAATCCAGTTTACTAGAGTTGTGCTTACCCATTGGGACAGCAGGAAGAATTATTTGTCTGTTTTTAAAATATATATTGTGGTTTCACCTTAACCCAACCAGTAGAGATACTTAATGTAGAGGACTGAGCTGGGGTGTCGCTCCTATGGAGTTTCATTCACAGTGGGAGATGAGAGCGGATGGCGGAGGTATTTAGGTGGTTTATTTCATCTTTACTTCACATGCCTGTGTCTGCCTTTGGTGCCTTGGGTCCTTAGGTCCTTAGTGTGCTAAAATGCCCTTTGGTCAATTGTCCTGTTCTGTCTACCTTGGTTGTAATGTCATTCTGGGCTTGTGGTGGTAACAGATTTTTAAGCTGCAGAAACTTATCCCTGGCTTTTTCTCCATTTCTCTTCGAAGCCCTCCTCAGCTGGAAGTCCCCTAAACCAGCAGCCATTAGCATTAAACATCTCCTTGTACAATAGAGGCTTTTTGCCAATTGTGGAACTTAGGGATGGTATGATTATGTTTTGGTTTCAAAATAATGGCTCCAAACTTGGTTAAAATCCAGGGGGAAGTACATCTATCTACAACTTTTGGCCCAATGTGCTGCTATGGCCAAAAACATGAACACATTACTGAACTGGAGGGAGGCCGGACACTAAAAAGACAAGTTTTGTCTCTCCTTAGTCACTCATACAGAAACTTGCATTTTCCATCAGACAGCCTCTCCTTTGCTATTCGGCCTGCTGTTCCTTTTTTGCAGTGTAGTCAATAAACTATCTCCTTTAAAAAGAAAACAAACAGGGACGCCTGGGTGGCTCAGTTGGTTAAGTGGCTGCCTTCGGCTCAGGTCATGATCCCAGCGTCCTGGGATCGAGTCCCACATCGGGCTCCTTGCTCGGCAGGGAGCCTGCTTCTCCCTCTGCCTCTGCCTGCCACTCTGTCTGCCTGTGCTTGCTCGCTCGCTCTCTCCCTCTCTCTCTGACAAATAAATAAATTTTAAAAAAATTAAAAAAAAAAAGAAAACAAAACAAAACAAACTTGCATTTTCCTGGCCAGGAATCCTCTGTGGATGGTTGGGGTTTCTACTTCTTGATAAAAACATTGAAACTAGAGGAATTTCAGAATGGGAGAAATAAAATGATTGTGGCAGTAAAGTAGGTAGATTAGAAAGGCAGAACTCTTTAATTTAAAAAGGTGAAGGTGGAAATTGGGGAAGTATTTAACATCAAGAATAACAAGTTTGTAACATCAGACCTCAGTAGGGATACTTGTTAGATCTTGAAATAAATGTGTCATTTAAAATGAATTTCTTCTTTAAACATTAAGTTTATATTTATGAAACTTATTACCTCAAGTTAGGATGACAGCTAAGATGTAGTAGATTAAAAAAAGGGGGTCTGGATAATTCATGCATCATAGTTCTGAGATAACTATCTTAACAAACATCTCTTTGACAGTGTTAAACAGTTTACCAGCCAGAGCTGTTTCAGTTGGAATTAACAAACACAACTCAAAGCTAAAAAGGATTTTATTTGCTTCTATGACCTGGACGTCCAGGCCCATGGATTCAAGGCCAGAAAATGGTCTCTGAGGCTCTCTGTCACTGGCTTTCATGTCAAATTGTGCTGTCTACCATTGGTTTCATCCACATGACAGCTCTTTTCATGGTGAAAAAGATGGTCAGTGGCACCTGCAGATCACATGATCTTCCAGTTCTGGGCCTGGAGGAAGTCTGGTAAAAGAACTCTGGTTGCCTTTGCTAGGGGTCATGTGCCCTCTCCTTTCACTGTGCTGTATAAAGGGGGGCGGGGAATATTATGCATAGTCAAGTTCATCTCAAAGACCAGACAGAGGACAGGACATCATAATTGTTAGCTCCACTCAGACCTGGTGGGGTGGCTGAAAGCTGTTGCTCATCAGAAAGAATAGTTAATATCCACCATGAATAAGTTACCAAAAATACAAAGCAATTGAATTCTGCCCCTCCTTTTGCATGATGAGAAGGACATTGAAATCTCTCCCTCCCCCACTCCCACAAACCATAGAATCATTTTGAATTAAAAAAAAAAAAAGAGCCATGGAGAATCCATATAAGCAATTGTTACTGAATCATATCAGAGATTGAAGATTTGAAAAGTATTTTTCATTTAGTCTTGATCAGGGGGTTATGAACCCTATGTATTCTTCCATTCTGATCTTCTTCTGCCATATATCCTCAGTGTTTTATTTCCCCTCATTTCCTTCATGTTTTGTTTGAATACATTATTCTTGTCTCCCAACATATCTACAGATAAGTTGTAAAATTTGTTATTCCTGTTTTATTCATTTCCAGTGTTCTTTTTCTGCTTTCTTGCCTTCTACACTGTTGTCTGCTCCTAGACACCCTACTCCTTTATTTAATCTGCTCACCCTAATGCTCTGTTGTGCTTTGTTATACCCAATACACACGCATGCGCGTGTGGACACACACACACCCCTAAAATGGGATAAAATAAATTCTTATGAAGTGAATTATTATTTAGTGACTTCTTAGATTGAGGAGGGAACTTCATTTCCTCAAATCCTTGTACTTTTGCTTTACCACTCCCTGAATCTGACATCACAATAGGAAGTAATTTCTCATGAGTTTACATAAATTATTTTCTGTGTATTGTAATATCTATATGTCTTAAACAAACATTTTTGTGTTAGACTACACTTTAGTCTAGACTAGACTAGTTAGAACGTAGTTTTGCATATTTTATTTTGTATATACTGGAGTATATACAATAAGGGGACCAGCTATTTCTTTAAGGATATGACCTCACTTTAGAACATTTTTGTAGGGACGCCTGGGTGGCTCAGTTGGTTAGGCGGCTGCCTTCAGCTCAGGTCATGATCCCAGCGTCCTGGGATCGAGTCCCACATCCGGCTCCTTGCTCGGCAGGGAGCCTGCTTCTCCCTCTGCCTCTGCCTGCCACTCTGTCTGCCTGTGCTCGCTCGCTCTCTCTCCCTCTCTCTCTGACAAATAAATAAATTAAAAAAAAATTTAAAAAAATTTTTTGTAGCAGTCCTTAAAAAACTTTTACCCAGAATTGGTCTCTATATGCTCAAGCTGAGAAAAATCTTACTTCTAATATGACAAGCGTCATGCTCATGCTGGGAACAGAAGTCCTGGAGATGTTTTTCATAAAATCAGGACATCTGTATTTTAATATGGAATTTGGGTCAAAACCTGGATTAAATGTTTATCAAGTCAGAATATATAGATAGTTCTGTCTCTTTATATATATATATATATGTATATATATATATATCTTAGTGTAGAAGTAAAAAGTTAAACCCACTAGAGTTAATATTGTATTTTTAACCCATTCTTCCTGTTTTTACTAATATCTTTTCATCTTAGACCAAAATTTCTCAACTTCTGCGCTATTGCCATAGTAGGCTAGATAATCCTTCCTTTCTGTGGGCTTTTCCTGTGTATTGTAGGATTTTTAGCCAAATCCCTAACCTTTATCTGCTAGATCCAGTAACATCTCTCACCCCCAGTTGTAATAACCAATCCATATGGTCTACAGACATTGCCAAATTTCCCCGGGGTGGGGGTGGGGCCAAATCCAGCCCACCTCTGCCCCACTTGAGAACCTCTGCCCTAGACCTTAAGGCTTAGACTAGGGTAAGAAAAAGTGGGAAAGAGTTAGAAATAGAAGCAGAGATTTTTTGGAAAAAACTTTTAGGGGTGCCTGGGTGGTTCAGTCGTTCAGCGTCTGCCTTAGGCTCTGGTCATGATCCCAGGGCTCTAGGATATAGATCTCCATTGGGCTCCCTGCTCAGCAGGAGGCCTGGTTCTCCCTCTCCCACTCTCCAGGCTTTCGTTCCCTCTCTCGCTGTGTCTCTCTGTCAGAAAAATGAATAAAATCTTAAAGAAAAAAAAAAAAACTTTTAAAAAATAACTTTTTGGGGGCGCCTGGGTGGCTCAGTGGGTTAAAGCCTCTGCCTTTGCCTCAGGTCATGATCCCAGGGTCCTGGGATCGAGCCCCGCATCAGGCTCTCTGCTCCACGGGGAACCTGCTTCCCTTCCTCTCTCTCTCTCTCTCTGCATGCCTCTCTGCCTACTTGTGATCTCTATCAAATAAATAAATAAATAAATAATCTTAAAAAAAAAAACTTTTTGGTAATTTTTTTTCTGCTTAGAGAAATCGTACATCTCAGACAATTTTGAAAATACAGAAATATATAAAGGAAGAAAATTAAAAAAAGAAAAAGAAAATTAGAAATAAACTACTACCCAGAGATAATAATTGTTAATTATTAATTTATTTCCTTAAGTTTTTCATCTATATTGATACAGTAATTTTTATGATTTTTTTAACTTAATATATATTGTGAGAATTTTTATATTATTAAACACTCATTGAGAATATTTTTAGTGGTTGGATAATATTCCATCACCTGGATGTACCATAATTTATTTACTGCTGGGCATTTTCACTATTATAAGATAGGTACTATGGTGAGCATCTTTGTACATAAATCTTTGAATTAGTTTTAGTCAATTTTATATTCCAAGTCTCTTTGACAAGTGTTGATACTTACATTTATGCTGGAGTAGGGTATTCACATTTATTTCGTTTTAAAAATAGCATTTTTTATGTACATTGCTTCAGGGCTAAGATGACCAGATGTCCCGCTTATGTGAGATGCTTTCTGCCATCCAGTGCCTTTATTGTGTTTTGAGAAATGCTCTTAGATAGAAATATATAAATTTACTTCAAAAACCTAACCTTTTGGAAAGCTAAACTATTTCCTTTTCTTGACTGTTTTCCTCATTGTTACTCTTATTCATTGTTTCTCCTTGACTTGGGGGGAATCTGGGCCAGATAGAATTATTAAATTAGAAGGAATGAAACAAACCAACCATGAAGTCATTGTCTTAAGGGCATAAACAAAATACAATTGTAACTTGGAAATTACCTGGAAATACATTATCATTTTATTGTAGACAACATGTGCTCCTAATTAGAACAAATTACCATTTGTCAGGAGTGGTCAGAGGCTGAGTGTGTTTTCAGGGGATAGTCAAGAACCTGAGAGACCTTCAGCATCAATTACCTGCTGTAAAGCAAGTAGAATGGAGCAAAATGCACCCAGTGTTAAAGATAACACTCTGGAATGGAATCTTTATAACATTCAGAAGATATCTAGGGGCTTGTGGGGGGCCTGTGAGTCATTGCTGGGTACTGCAGCCTGCTTAAGGACTGGTAGCCACAATGTGGTCGAAAGTTGATGGTGTGGAAACAGATATTGAAGCTATAGGAAACCAAGTAGAAGTTGGAAGTTTCTTTGCTTTCTTTCACTATGAAAACCTTGATTTTTACCTTCTTTAGTTGTCATTTGTTTTCTTCTAAGAACCGTGGCTTGTGTAAACGCACAACTCCATAGCAGTAAATGATCAAATAATAATGGTTAGTGTTTACCCAGGTCTCACTGTGGACCGGACAGACGCTGTTCTGAGAACTTGGTTACAACTGTTTCTGTCCTTGGCTTCCGCCTCTCCCAGTGCCTGAAAGAGAGGCAGTGTATCCCAGCTGTCAAGCATGGACTCTTTACTTAGTGTTTGCATTCAGGTTTGAATCCTGGATTTGCTCTTTGCTTTCTATGTGACCTTAACCAAACTACTTTACTTTCCTGTGCCTCAATTTCCTCATTATTTAATGAGGATAATAATACTCAGCCCACGTGGTTTTTAATGGTGACTAAATTTTTTAATATATATAAAAATGCATAGAATGGTAACTGATGCATACTACAGACTTAACTGTTGGCTCTTGTTATTGCTTCTCTTTGGTTATAACTATTGTTCTTTCTCTCTGGCCACTTGGTCTTCATAAACTCAGCTGCCTCCTCTAACCTCCCGGATATTGGTGCTCCTAGGTTCTGCTCTTCACCTACCCTCCCTCCCACTGTGGCCTGATCTGCTCCTGAAAAGTTAGGTATGAACCTGTATTGATGACTTCCAGATCTCTGTTTCCCACACCTCCTTGTTCTCCTCACAAACTTAAATCCCTGCCACAGCTGCCTGTGGGCATCTTTACAGGCCCCTCAAACCTAGCATATTCGACGTTAAACTTGTCATCTCCTCCTTTCCTCTTTGTTCCTCTCTACCCTACTTTTTCATGTCTTACTTTCCTCATCTAGAAGATGGGATAATAGTAATACTGACTTTGTAGAGTTGTTAAGGGGATTTAAGTGACATAGTTCATGCATAGCACCTAAAATAATGCCTGGTACACATTTGAGAAATGTTAGCCACATAATTGTTACTATTTGTATTCCCTGTCTGGTGAATGGCGTCAACATCCATCCATGTACCCAGACCAAAAACTTAAAATTGCCTTGATTATCCCCTTCAGCCAAACCTTCCCCCCCATCCCCCAGCCCATCACTTACCATTTCCTGGTACTATCTTTATTTTGTTTGGACCCTTTTTATTTCTTCATTGGATCCTGTAACAATACCATAAGCAATTTTTGATCTTACCTTCTATAATCTGTTTTTTGTTCTGTTACCAGAGGGATCTTTATGTAAGGAGCATATCTGATCATGCCACTCTCTGACTTAAATTCCTCAGTAATTCCCTATAGGATTGTCTTGAGAATAAATATATTAGTGTAGTGCTTTCCAAACTTTTGTGTCCATCTGAAATCACCTAGGAATCTTGTCAAAATGGAGGTTCTGATGTAGGTCTGTGATGGGGCCGCAAGACTTTCTAACAACTTCTAGGTTAAACCAGTGTTGCCAGATTGAGGACCACACCTGGAGTAGTGAGACCATGATACACTGGCCTTTTCCTAATCTCCCTTCACCCTGGGCCAGTCTCCTATCTCACTTTCAGTCCAGGCATTCAGGTCTTCACTTTAAGTCAAGAGCTCTCCAGGTTGCCTTCTTCCTGCTTTGCTGCATTCCCTGTACCTGGCTTTTCTCCTCTGTTTGTTCATGAATTATGTCTCTCAGGTCCTAGTCTGTCTAAGATGTTCCTGAGTGTTCTTATAGAACACTCTGTCTGTATCTGTCCTGACACAGTACTGCATTGCAGACGTTTATCTCCCGAGGATGGGGGAAATCTCACATTTGTTTTGTTTCAGTAACAACTTCATTGAGATATCATTCACATACATTACAATTCATTCATTTAAAGTGTGTAATTCAGTGGTTTATCATGGTTTTTGACCTAGCATGTGGACTACTGTTGAGTACATAGTAACACCTCCATTATTGAATGAATGAATGAACTAGAAGGCATTAAAGTACCATTGGAAAATTTTCTCCAGATCTTCCACTTCATATCTGTAATTTTTGGCTTTAACATTTCAGCATTCAGGGGGCACCTGGATGGCTCAGTGGGTAAGCCTCTGCCTTCGGCTCAAGTCGTGATCTCAGGGTCCTGGGATCGAGCCCCACATTGGGCTCCCTGCTCAGTGGGGAGCCTGCTTCCCCTACCCTCTCTCTCTGCCTGCCTCTCTGCCTACTTGTGATCTCTGTCTGTCAAATTAAAAAAAAAAATTATTAAAAAAAATTTAAAAAAATTCAGCATTCAAGTCATCTTATTTATTCAACAGTAAGCCTTCGTGAGCTTCTTTCTTTCACCTCCCTTTTTGGCACCAGGGTGGCAACCATTCTCTTGGGCAGTTTTAATGCATCATTATAGATCACTTTCCTGAATTCTCCAGTGCTTCCAATTCTTTTTTTCAGCTCAGGCTGTAGTGAGCCAAAACACAGATCTTAACACACTGCTCTCTCCAACTTAAAATGTCTGGCTGGTTCATAGCCCCTTATCCCCTGCCCTATTTATCTACTGTAGAATCAACTCATTCCTTATCTTGACATTTAAGACTCTTGATCTTTTTCTAACCCTATTCTCTTGGCTTGATCTTTCACAACATGGATTTCCCAGACTTTATATGTAGCAATCATCTGTAATTTTAAAATGTAAATTTCTGAAGGGCACCTGGGTGATGCACTCAGTTAAGCATCAGACTCTTGATTTCCGCTCATGTCATGATCTCAGGGTTGTATGATTGAGCCCCAAGTCAGGCTCTGTGCTCAGCGGGGAGTCTGTTGGAATTTCCCTCTCTCTCACTCCCTCTGCACCCCCCCCAAATAATAAATAAATAAATAAATAAATAAAAAAGAAAAAGTAAATTCTTGAGTCTTGCTTCCAGAGACTCTGAGTCAGTAGGTTTGGGAGCCCCAGGAATTTGCATTTTTTAACCAATCCCTTGAAGGATCCTGAGGCAGATGGTCTGTGGAATTCCACTATGGGACATAGAACCAACCTTGCTCCTTGAGCCTGTGTTCCAGCTTTCCTTGACTTGGACTTTGTCTACCATATTTTCCTCTTATCAGAACCCCCCAGCTAATAAATGCTTGGTAAAAGTTAGCTGATTTAAACTATTTGTTCAGTGGTGGTGGTGGTGGTGAGTCTTTTTAAAATTATAAGACTATATTACTGTAGATACATTGTGGGCCATTTTTCCCCTGGCTATCCTTAATGTTTCACTTTTAATAGAATATGTGAGAAAACCTGGCACATGGAAGTGACCCAGTAAATCTTTTTGCTATTTTTAAAGGCAACTGGAAAAACTGCCTCTCTTATATTAAAACTAAATTGAGAATCTTCTATGGTGAAAGATGTTCCATTACCTTTACTAATAATAGATGTGAAATAGTATAAGAAATGACTTGGAAAATTACTTTGGGAACTATTTTCCGTTTAAAAAATTCTTTTTAAAAACTATAAAAATAATAAATATTCAGTGCAAATCTTTGGAGAATTCAGAAATACAAAAGAGAATTACATGTAATTTCATTGTCCTCACATATTCTTAATATTTTGATGTATGTCCTTCTATTTTTCCCCTATATTTTCCTCTAACAAAATGGTTTATTTATTTATTTTTTAAAGATTTATTTATTTATTTGTCAGAGAGAGCGAGCACAGGCAGACAGAGTGGCAGGCAGAGGCAGAGGGAGAAGCAGGCTCCCCGCCGAGCAAGGAGCCCGATGTGGGACTCGATCCCAGGACGCTGGGATCATGACCTGAGCCGAAGGCAGCCGCTTAACCCACTGAGCCACGCAGGCGTCCCAAAATGGTTTATTTTGTGCATACTATTCTGTAGCAAGATTTTTTTTTCTTTAAAGTAGTATATTATGAACATTTTCCATGCCAATACATATTCTTCTATAGTATCTTTTTAATGGATTCAGAATTTTATATTGCGTAAGTCAGTCATATATTAGTCAACCAGTCCACTGTGGTAATTTCCAATTTTTTGACAGTTTACATTTAAATTGAAAAGAACCAAAAGCCTTTGTGTGTTCCTTTAAAAGGAAATCAATAGTAGTTAGTGAATTTGATTATAATTAACAGAATATCTCATTTTCCTACATAACACTATTGGTACAAAAACTTGGTGATTATCATACCAATGTTAAAGGGATTATTCTTATTGTAAGAGTTTAAAAGGACTAAAAAAAACCAAAAACACCAAACCCACAGGAATATCAAAGCACTCAGGAATAAATTCTTAAATGTTTGAGATCTCAGAGTGTGCCAGCCACAACATCCCACTGGAAGGAAGTTCTCCGGACTATGGATGTAGACAGATTTGGGTTATTAGTCAGTAGGCTAGGTGAATCAAGCTGTAGGTTAGCTCCCTTCCTCTGCCAAATTTTGGAAGCCATATCATAGGTGGGATGAATTGTAATATAATCTACACATTGATATAGTTGCTTTTTCTTGTTAATCAAGGAGACTGTCCCTGATGATAAAAGCCATTCAGGATTTGTTAAGCTTCTACATCCATATTTAATGGCAGGATAGACAAGTTACTCAGAAATTGGTGACCGTAGAAATGAAAATGTTGGTTTAAGTTAAAGGGAGAAGAAGTATAGCAAAGGTTGTTATTCAAGAAAAAACATATTTACTCAATCAAGAGGAGTAATGTGGGAAACAATCTCTGAGACGTTAGATTGAGCTCTTAAAAGCTCTGAAAAGGAGTCTTTTGGTTAATGCATTTCAGTTAAGTCCCCTTGGTTTATAAATACTATAATTAAATGTGTCTTAGAATGAGCTTCTTTCTTAAATGTTTGGGATTTTTTTTTTAAAAAGATTTTATTTATTTATTTGACATATGATTTTATTTATTTATTTATTTATTTGACATTTTATTTTATTTATTTATTTGACATACAGAGATCACAAGTAGGCAGAGGGGCAGGCAGAGAGAGAGGAGGAAGCAGGCTCCCCGCCAGGCAGAGAGCCCGATGTGGGGCTCGATCCCAGGACGCTGGGATCATGACCTGAGCCAAAGGCAGAGGCTTTAACCCACTGAGCCACCCAGGCACCCCAAATGTTTGGGATATTGACCAGAGATCCTTTGGGGCCCAGTTCTCGAGATATCCAGTCCCCTGGGGCAGAGGTAGCACCTCATTGGTCCAAGGGTTTTCTGAGTCTGTGTCAGGAACAGTGCCTTAGACCTAGAACAATCAGTGGACCATACGGAATTTCCTTTTCTATCACTGCCTGCTGGAGTTTGAGATCTAGTTTGTCTTTGGAGCCGGAGCCTCCAATGTGATGTGTTTAACAAGGATCGGGACAAAACCTGTCATGTATGTGCAGCTTAACTGGTGAGAGCAAGAATTGGGATGTGTTGTCTGAGTTGATGAAAATCTGTGTTGGGGACATTTAAGTCATTATCAGTTTAGCAGATCTGTAAGACTTAGTTGTGATCTGTACCATTCTGTTTATTAAACCTAGATTCTTAATAATGTTCATAAGGTTAATCATCTGTATTCTTTTTATTTTTTTTAAAGATTTTATTTCTTTATATGGCAGACAGAGATCACAAGCAGGCAGAGAGGCAGGCAGAGAGAGAGGAGGAAGCAGGCTTCCCTCTGAGCAGAGAGCCCGCAGGGCTGGATCCCAGGGTACTGGGATCCTGACCGGGGCTGAAGGCAGAGGCTTTAACCCACTGAGCCACCCAGGCGCCCCGATCTACTGTATTCTTATTTGGCTTGTTTCTCTATTGGTTGTTTTTTCAGGATTTTGTAAGTTAACTGTCACAGACTATGGTGAAATTTAATAAATCTGAATGAGTAGAGGCCAAATTATTTTAAAATATGTGGGTGAAACAGATGGAAAGGTACCACTATATATGATTCCAGCTTGAAAATGTCTACTGTTGGGCAGTAATTAAGGTTTTATAACTATGAAATTACATAGATTGAGTTTATTTAGAATGTGGTCGATATATAGACCAACACGGTCTCAAGAAGAGCCCTGCAAGTGCTTTTGGGCATGCTTTTCACTTCAGTCAACGCAGTTCCTCTGGCTTTCATTCTTCCTTGCCATAGCACAGTGACATCAGATGCAGCTGGAGCTTAAAGAAGGGTCAATTTAATTAATTCCAGTGAAACAAAAACTGCCTCAAATAATTAATGGAATAACAGTCTCTTTAAAAGACTTCAGAGCTCTTTTTTTTTTTTTTTTGCTTTTTTTCCCCCCCAGGGACTAGAGAAGGAGAATGGCACAGATTGTTCACTTGAGATCATTTTAAGCTATTGATGTGTCTTACAGCCCTCATCTGATGTTTCTGATTTCAATATGAATTATTCAGCCCATGTAGTGATTTTTTTCTTATTTTCTCTTTAGGCTCTCTTGACTTCAATTACAGCTTTGAAGAGAGCAACCCCATGAACTTTGACTTTGTCGGAATCTAAAAATGCTCTCCATTTTATTTTATTTATAGTTGCCATATTTCAGTTTAAATACAGTTGACCTAGCAAGTAAAAATTTCTGTGTACAAGTAGGGTGGCAAATACCAGGTCAGGCCTCCTGCTGGGTTATTGGAGGGAAGAAGAGGTTATGTATGTTCCCATCACTGTTTTCTTCAGTTGATCTTGCCATTATGAGTTTTAATTTTTTTTGTTTGTTTATTTGTTTGTTTGCTTTTTATCTCCCAGATAGTTAAGGAAAGAGGAATTAGTGGACAGAGATAGCCAGAGTTAGGGAAAACCAGGTCAAGAAGTAAGTAGGAAGATCCTTTCCCATATGTGATTGTCTTTGTTTTCCAATCCAATATTAGAAATTTTCATCTTGTGACCTAACCTTCAAGGACACTGCCTTCAAGCAAACTAGAAAGTTTAAAGTACTTATAATTTTAGTACGTAAAAAGGGAATAAGAGGAGATTAACATATATGATGTATGGTTTTTTGACAAATAAAAAGGTCTGGATTTTATTATGTGTTGAAAATATGCTCAGGATCTTATGCATGTTTAGGAACTTAGTTTCTCGAAGCATGATAATAAAGATGTAAAGAAAAAGAAAGGAAACAAAAATGTAAAAAAAAAAAGGTGGGGGGGCAAGAAAAAGAAAGGCTAAAAAAGGGGTGGTTTGTGATGGGGAGATTTGGGTATGAATACCTGGATGTGTATTACCATGTATGTGTGGGGCAAACAGGGTTCTGTCCTAGGAAGGGAAATAGCCCAATAACTCAGGGAACCAATGAATTGTCTATGAATAATATTGGCCATTGTGCTATAGAGGTAGGAAACTTAGAGTAGGTGAGACACAGGAGGCATTAGAATAAACAGATTGCATATAGCTGTATGGTTATATTTTTGCTTTAGTCCTTTGTACTTTGTTTTTGTGTTGTGATGTCTATTTTTGTTGGTTGTTCTCTTAAGTCAGTTGTAATTTTTATCTAAGATTTCTGAAACTAGCTGCAAAATCTGTATTTGCCTTTTTAGGTTTTTGAAAAATGTGATTGAAATGGCTTTACCATGTAGGTATTTGTGTGAACCAGATATACTAGGGAAAGAAAATAGAGAAAAGACTATTTACATCATATGTAAACAGGGGTTAAACTTTATGCTCAGAGGTGGCAGGGTGGTTGATGGCTTCAATGAAGAAAAGTGAGAGTTCCAGATTTCATTTTGACCTGAGAGGTTTTTGGTGCAAAGGGTCGCCATGTCTGAGAAAAAGCAGCTTGGGTAGACTTGGGTCTCTTAGAGGCAGACAGCGAGTTTGAGGAGTTCCTCAAGGAAGACTGGGCTGGTTTAGATGAAGATGAAGATGCACACATCGGGGAGGATAATTGGAATATGACAACATAAAGGATGACTTCTCCATTCAGTTACAAGCTGAACTAGAGAAACATGGTTAAAAGATGGAGATGTCATAGCATCCAGAAGAAGGGTTGAAGCAATCTAACCTTGAACTGTTTACTAAATTCTAGGACAGAGAACCCGGATGAGAAACTTAAAACAATATGATTATTTCATTACCTGCTTGGATTTATTTTTGTTTTTGTAACACAAAAAAATGAATTATCTAAAAAAAAAAAGAGTTAAACTTCATGAATCCGAATGATTAAATAACAAGTACATAAAATGAATGGGAAATACTTGAGAACATATAAAATGTAGCAAATAATAATATGATATGGTTAAGCATGATCTCCTGTTTTAGGCTTAGCTTCTTCCTGTGTGATCTGGCAAATTAGTGAATGTGCTGCCCTCATAGGGCAGCTAAGAGATATGTATATATGAATGTAAATCACACACATATATGTGTAAAGCACTTAGTTTACTACTTGGCACATCGTAATGGAATCTGTGAATATTAAGTCTTAGCTGGTGTTATTGGCTTGTCTATTTTTTTTTTTTAAGAGAGAGAGAGAGAAAGTGTGTGTGTGTGGGGGTGGGGGGTGTGTGGGCAGAGGGAGAGAGAGAAAAAGGATCCCAACCAGTCTCTATGTTTAGTGCAGAGCCTGACACAAGGCTTGAACTCACAACCCTGAGATCAGGACCTGAGCCAAAATCAAGAGTCCGATGCTTAACCAACTGAGCCACCCAGGCACCCCTATTGGCTTGTCTATTTTAAATGATTTGTAAAGATTCACTTGCTTAAAAAAAACATTGTCATAATAGATCTCTCCTTATCATACTCTTTTTGCTTTGGGAGAGTTTCAAGACATGAATTATGAATACTAGTACAATTTTCCCCTTATTTTCGATAGGGTTTGGCTAACGATTTTCTTTCACATACAGTTTGTCTGTATCTCCACGTTATCAGCATCATCTGCCATGGCTACCCCAGTCCCTTCTAAATTTCTCCATCAGTATTCTCACCCTTTTTTTCTGCTGGAAAGAGAAACTTATTCTAAATAAGGGCTCTTAAAGGTCCTGCACCCTTTGTAATTAATTGGATAGCTAGCACTTTATGCATAATATAAACATGTGTCATAAACTATTGATTGAATCTCAAAAGCCAGCCCCAATCCCTTTTCTTTTGCCAGTATGGAGGTTTATAAGATAAACATTCCCTTTTCTCATTTTTTTAAAATTATTTTTTATATTTTATTTTATTTTTATTTGACAGAGAGAGATCACAAGTAGGCAGAGAGGTAGGCAGAGAGAGAGAGAGAAGAGGAAGCAGACTCCCCACCGAGCAGAGAGCCCGATGCAGGACTTGATCCCAGGACCCTGAGATCATGACCTGAGCCGAAGGCAGAGGCTTTAACCCACTGAGCCACCCAGGGGCCCATTGTTTTTTTGTTTTTTTTTTTTAAGATTTTATTTATGTATTTGAGAGAGAGAGAGAGACAGTGAGAGAGAGCACAAGCAGGGAGGAGAGGGAGAAACATGTTCCCAGTGAGCTCCCAGGACCCTGAGATCGTGACATGAGTTGAAGGCACTCATGCCGTGACATGAGTTGAAGGCACACTTAATTGACTGAGCCACAAAGGAGCCCCACACTTTTCTCACTTTTGTTGGAAGTTAGAGCTAGTTGTATAATTCAGTTCTGGCTAATTTGTTATAACCAGAAATTTTTTGGAGGGCCTCTACAAGGAAAAAATTGCTTTTCTGTTAGAAGGAAAAAGCAAGAGAACAGTGTGGATGCATATCCTTTTCTTTATTCCGTTCTGAAATACAGACTATGATGTATGGCGCTGTGGCAGCAAAGTTGCAATCATGAGGCAACATGCCTGAGAATGAAGTTAATAAGCTGAGATGGTGCAGCGGAAAGATGAAGAGTCTGTGTTCTTAATGATATTATCGAGCTGTCAGAACAATCCTGAGAAAACCTGCTCTGGAATTCTTGTTTCATACATTATTAAAGTCCTACCAGTTTAAGCTACTTAGTTAGATTTTCTGTTCCTTGTAGCTGAAAGCATTCCCAACTTAAACAAGTTGTAGCTGCTTTAATGTGAATAAAGTTAACATAAATTTGGGAGACATTTATCTAATCTCTACAGGGTTACTTACACACAAAATAAATGCAGGTAACATGGGAATATGACTGAATCCAAGAGGTGAAACATCTTTTGACATTGCAAACCAGGGTAGTAATATCAAATAATCTAGTCCTAGTCATAATTTTTAGGTTGTGTGGCTACCTCCGGAGTCATTTCCTACATTTTCTTTTTTTAAATTTTTTCTTTTTAAAGATTATTTGTTTATTTATTTGACAGACAAAGATCACAAGTAGGCAGAGAGGCAGTCAGAGAGAGGAGGAAGCAGGCTCCCCGCGGAGCAGAGAGCCTGATGCAGGGCTCGATCCCAGGACCCTGGGACCATGACCTGAGCCAAAGGCAGAGGCTTTAACCCACTGAGCCACTCAGGCGCCCCATTTTTAAAAAATTATTTTTATATTAACATATAATACATTATTTGTTTCAGGGGTACAGGTCTGTGATTCGTTAGTCTTACACAATTCACAGCACTTAGCATAGCACATACCCTCCCCAATGTCCATTGCCCTTTCCCACATTTTCTGTGGCTTTTCAAAGTCTTGCTTTCCTGAGGCTTAGAATCCTAAACATGACAGAGGCAAGGACTGGAGTTTGAATAAGAAGGGAAAAGCTGGGTCTGAGTGAAGGTGAGTGGGTGGGAGATTTCAATTGGAAGATGAGTGTGTATAGAGACTACGCCAGTCTTCCATCCTGTCTTGTTCCTCGAGTGTCTTGAAGATCAGCATTCAAGAATTTCAGTGGGAGAAGAGAACAAGACATTGAAAGAGAAGAAACCTCTGCAGCCGTCACTGCCTTGAAGGCCTAGAAAATGAAAAGCCCCTTCACCTTTGGGGTTCACTTCCACTTGTTCTCTCAACCTTTACGTGCATTTTATGGTAAAGACACCCTAACCAGATGCTTCACCAAATCTTTCTAAATTTTAGATTATCTAGTGGCATTAAGATTTTTGGTAAGTTTGTCCTTTTGGTGTGAACACTTGAAGTGGAGGTAGGCAAGGAAGGGAATACGTATGAGAAACTACAGCGAACTCCTGTGGAAAAAAGTAGTTAGACGGTTAAGAAAATTTTATCATCTAATGCATCTAATGAGATGAGCATGAGTGGTATTTTCCACTGAGGCTGTATCATTTGCTGAGACTCCCAAATCCATGTCTCTTTTGGATCTTTTAAAAGCTAATCATAAAAGAAAACACTAACTCTTTGTGTAACTGAGGAAATAAATAAGCCAAAATATTGTCTAGCAATAGCACAATGAGAGAATTATGTTTTGAACGGAGGCTGACACATGCAAACCCTATACATGCTCTTCTGTCTCTTACATGGACGGGCTGGCATGGCAGCTTCACTGTTCTCTCATTCGATGCTTTGGAAATGGCTGGCCTAATTGACCACATACTTCCGTAGATGCAGCATGACTAAAGGATATGTTATTTCTGATACAGGGTGAGAAAGAACTTGCACAAGCACTGTGGGCAGGTGTGAGAGGGCTGCAGTCACTGTACTGTTAGATCTAGACCTTATGTAGAAGAGACACGGAGTAACCACAGGCTTGGCCTCCTACTCAGCCCTCATTCTCTTGGTCAACATTAGACTCTGTGCTTTTGATCTTACCAGAATCCATTCTGTCTGGTTTTCTGTGAATTTAAAAAAAATTCAGTTTTAGATTACATATATAAATTCTTTCTTGACTGCTATTATAAAAGATAACAGCATTTCATATTGACATGAATAGAGGTACTAGATATAGTATTAGATAAAAAAAACAAAATGCAATATATGTGCATGGATGTGTGTGTATATGCCTGTGTTCTGGAAGAGTTTATCCTAGACTGTGTAGGTTGTTGGAAACAGTTATTTCTAGAGGTATAATTATGGGAGACTTTCTCTTTCTAATCTATCCATATTTATACTATTTAGATTTTTATATTCGGTATGTTTCTTTTGTAATTAGAGAAAACAAACATTTTCTTTCTTTTTTTTAAGTAGTGTAAACATAAATGTTTCAAAGAACATTTTTCAAGTTAAGAAAAGGTGTCTGATGATGTACATATATATATATATCATTAAAATAATTTATAATATATCTTAATATTGTTCTGTGCTTTCAGAACTGAGATGTCTCATTCCTGATCCTTTCTTAGTATTGGAATTAGCATTTTGGATTCGATTTGAACTGAGCACATTTTCCAGGTGTGGGGAGAGAAGGAGGAAGTCTGCCTATGCAGTGTGATTTGGAGGGTATTGAGAGGATTTGCAAATAAAAGAAAATCCACAAAGAGCTCTCCCAACTCCATAAACTAACAAACAACTTGATTAAAAAATAGGCAAAGGATTTGAATAAGCATTTCTCTAAAAAAGATACACAAATGGCCAGTAAACATGTGAAAATATATTCAACATTATTAATCATTAGGGAAATACAAATCGAAACCACACTAAGATAATACCTCACATCCGTTAGGATTTCTGTTATCAAAACAAAAACAGAAAATAGCAAGTGTTGTTGGAGAGGATACGGAGAAATTAGAACCCTTACACACTCTTGATGAGAATGTAAAATAGTGTGGCTGCTATGAAAAACTGTATGATAGTTCCTCAGAAACATTAAGCATAGAATTACCGTACAATCTACTAATTCCACTTGATAATAATGGAGGGAATTGAAAACAAGATCTTAGAGAGATATTTGTACATCCATGTTCACAGCAGCATTATTCATAAAAGCCAAAAGATGGAAGGTACTCCCATGTCCACTAACAGATGCATCATACATATATATGTACACACACACACAATGGAATATTATTCAGCCTATAAAAGGAAGTAAATTCTAACAAGCTTCAACATGGCTGAATGTTGAGGGCATTATGCTAAATGAAATATCACAAAATGATAAATGCTATATGATCCCACTTACAGAAGGTACTAGAGCAGTCAAATTCATGAGACAGAAAGTAAAATGGTGGTTGTCAGTAGCTTAGGGGAGAGAGAAAAGGGAGAGTTCTTGTTTAATGGGTGCAGAGTTTCAATTTTAGAAGATGGAAAAGTTCTGTAGCTGGGTTATGGGGATGATAGTTTAATAATGTGAATGTACTTAATACTACTGAGATATAACTGAAAATGGTAAAGATGGTAAATTTTATGTTATATAGACTTTACCACAGTTTAAAAAAATAATACAAAAAGAAAACTCCTTAATGCCTCACAATTGTTTTTCTGAAACTATTCCTATCCATTCCTTGCAAGTTGTTATTTTGAGAGTATAAATATATTTAATGTCTGATGGTGAACAAGTGTCAGTCCTTTCTTCAATGAGAATGAGACAGGTAGCTAAAGGATACCTCTGGAGCTAGGGATAAGGAAAAACTGCTTTAGTATTGAAAAGGGCAAAGAAAGGGAGAAATACTGTGGACCCCTCACAACAATTTCAGTTAAAATACAGTTTTGCGGGCACCTGGGTGGCTCTGGCTCAGCGGGTTAAAGCCTCTGCCTTCGGCTCAGGTCATGGTCCCAGGGTCCTGGGATGGAGTTCCCCATTGGGCTCTCTGCTCAGCAGGGAGCCTGCTTCCCCCTCTCTCTCTGCCTGCCTCTTTCCCTACTTGTGATCTGTCTCTGTCCAATAAATAAATAAAATCTTAAAAAAATTTAAAAAAATACAGTTTTGCCTTTTCCTGGCTCAGCCCCCCAGAGTCTCAACTCCAACAGTATCTCCAGTGTTTTTAAGAATACTACAAAGCTGGGGCGCCTGGGTGGCTCAGTGGGTTAAAGCCTCTGCTTTCGGCTCAGGTCATGATCCCAGGATCCTGGGATCGAGCCCCACGTCGGGCTCTCTCCTTCGCGGAGAGCCTGCTTCCTCCTCTCTCTCCCTGCCTGCCTCTCTTGCCTACTTGTAATCTCTGTCTGTCAAATAAATAAATAAAATCTTTAAAAAAAAAAAAAAAGAATACTACAAAGCTGTGATTACCAAGACAATGTGGTACCGGCACAAAAACAGACACATAGACCAGTGGAACAGAGTAGAGAGCCCAGATGGAACCACAATTCTTTTTTTTTTTTTTTAAGATTTTTATTTATTTATTTATTTATTTGACAGAGAGAGACCACAGTAGACAGAGAGGCAGGCAGAGAGAGAGAGGGAAGCAGGTTCCCCGCTGAGCAGAGAGCCCGATGCGGGACTCGATCCCAGGACCCTGAGATCATGACCCGAGCCGAAGGCAACAGCTTAACCCACTGAGCCACTCAGGCGCCCGCATCATTAGTTTTTTTTTTTTTTTTTAATTTTTATTTTTTATAAACAAATTTTTATCCCCAGGGGTACATGTCTGTGAATCGCCAGGTTTACACACTTCCCAGCACTAACCATAGCACATACCCTCCCCAATGACCATTACCCCACCCACCTTTCCCGACCCCCTCCCCCCAGCAACCCTCAGTTTGTTTTGTGAGATTAAGAGTCACTTATGGT
>PISX010006068.1:79360-101291 GCA_004024625.1 Mellivora capensis | reverse complement strand
TTCTCTCTATCTGTTTGTCCTCCAGATCACTAATTCTATCTTCTGTCTCAGTTACCCTAGCTTTTAGAGAATTTAGATTAGATTGGAACTCATTGAGAGCCTTGTGAACATCATCCCTGGTGACTTTCAGTTCTGCCCTAAAATTGTGAACATCATCCCTGGTAGCTCTCAGTTCTGCCCTAATCAATTCCATTTGGTCATCCATGGTTTTCTCCAACCTCGCTATTGCCTGGATAATTGTTAGCCTGAATTCCCTTTCCGTCATAATGTCTATGTCGGTAGCCATTAGCTCTGTTGCAGAGGGCCCATCCTCTGAATTTTTCTTCTGTTGGGCATTTCTTCTCCTAGTCATTTTGGTGAGAGTTGGCTGAATGGTTGTATACGGATAAAGTTTTATTGGAGCACACACACACACCCATTTGTTTACATATTGTCCACGGCTGCTTTCACACCACAATGGCAGGCCCCCAAAGCCTAAACTATTTACTATCTTGCCCTTTACAGAAGTTTGCCAACGCCTGCTCTAGACTGTTACCTAGAGAACTGGAAGGAAAACTTTTTTCTAACCACTTTCCAACCATTCTGGGGGGTACTGAAAAGTTTGGCCTCATGAAAAATCCTTGAACAAGAAGCCTAGTTATGTTGGTTCTATTGCCTTTTTTTTTTTTTTTCTTAAGTTGCATTATTAATACTATACTATACAAATAGGCCTATGGGGGTATGAGTTCATGATGTAATCCTATCTAACGAACTACATATTATCAGTAACTGTGAGAAGAAGGAAGGCAGTATGGAATGCTTAACAGATCACCAACAATCCTTCAGGAAAAAAAAGGGGGGAGGGTTGGGGAGAAACAAGGTTGAAGGGGCTGGAAAGAGAAAGAGCAGAGAGATTCCTTTCAAAGCTGTAGTTCCCTCACCTGTCGAGTTAGGGCATAAGGCTTTTCTCTGGAGCCTACACCTGGGTTTCCAAGGACTCTCAATCATTAACATCCTTGGCTTTTCCTGAACTATCACAAAATTCCAAGACATTATGTCCTGAAATCCAGCACCCTGCATTCACTCCCAGATTTGGATGGTTATTGAATGGCACTGTCAACAATCATCAAACCACTGAAGTGTCCATTCAGGAAGCTAGATCTCTCCAGTCACTTATGTGTAATATGTCTGAGTGAGTTTAATTGCTAGCAAATCTACATCTCTTCACCAATACTAATACATAAGCTTAATGTGACGAGATACTGTTCTCCTCTGAGCACAGCAAGATTCCATTGTTCTATAAAACCTCAGCAGTATATTCTTAACAACTAACTGCAAGCTAACCTATCCATTTGGGGTGAATGAAGTTAAGAGCATCAAATAGTTGGGCATGCAACTGGGTAGTTATAGATTCTTGACAATCGTGGCAAGTAATCATATGACCAAATAGCTCAATCGAGATTGAAAATTTGTATATGTCTCTGAAGAAGTATAGTAGGAATTATCTGTGTATCTCTTATGTCTGTATTATGTAGCTGGAAACAGGGCTTGAGTTTATCTTAAAATATGTTCATGTATTCAGCAAATGTGTGTTAAATGACTACTCTAGGAACGCCTAGGTGGCTTAGTTGGTTGAGCATTGAATTCTTTATTTTGGATTGGGTGTGATCTTGGGATTGTGGGATCGAGACCGTCATTAGGCTCCACACTCAGTACAGAATCTGCTTGTCCCTCTCCCTCCACTCCTCCCCCTGCACACACACACACACACACACACACACTCTCTCTCTCTCTCTAAAATAAATACATAAATCTTTCAAAAATATTAAAAAATAAATAACTACTCTACACCAGGAATTGTACTCACACCTCCAACTATGCAACTACACTATATGTGAAACCCTTATATTATACTGAGTTTCTCTTGTTTCCATGTTCTTGTTAAAATAAGCCACACTAAGCAAGTTCTGTGATTTTTCTGCTAAATACAGAGCTGTCCTCTTGAGATTTTCACACAAAGATCACAGGGGGGAAATCACTTCCTACAAGGACATCAGAGGCATTATTCACTTTCACCTAGTAGCCTTAGCTCCAGGGGCTCAGAATGTCACATCATATTTAAACAGTACTTCAGTGATAGTGCCCACTTTTCCATCCCCATTGATACCTGGAAAGGAAGGCTGCATGTTTAGCTTCAGTATATGTCTGAAACATCCATGAGAATAAAAGAAAGGGATGGGGGAGTCACAGAAGCTTAGTTGTTTCCTTTACCTCCAGAGAGCAGAGAGAAGTGAGAGCCACTTTTCCTTCTTCAGAAATAAAAGAGAAGTCAGAGGAGGTTCTTGGGGCCTAACCCAGTCCAGGCCGAAGTAATAATAAGTGCTAACCCAGTGCTTCTGCAAATGTCTCTGGCTCAGAATATCAGAGCCACGTGGGGAGCTTGCTAAAGATAGCCTGTTCCTGGGCCCACCCAGACCTAGGTGAGCAGAACTTCTGGAGGTCACAAGGAGGGATCTCTACCCCCAAGTGACTCCTGTGCACAAAAAAGTATGAGAACCCCTGCTGCACATCTTTATAGTTTGAGTTAAATTACAAGTCCTTAACTTTGAGTGAACTGAAACATTGATTTAACCGGTGTAGAAGATATTAGAGTGGAGTTTATTAAAACTCAAGTCCTTAAAGCACCATCTTGAACAACAAAAATTAACCTTGGACTGGGTGTCCGACTTTCTCCCTTCCCACACTCCTCTTTCCAAATCCCTCTGTCTCTCTCCCCACTCCCCCATCCTTCTGCTCTTCTTTTCTTCCTACATACAGGAAGAGGCCTTAGAGCTAACAACAAAGCAACTGTAGCAGCAACTGCACAAAGACTAAAGGTGAGATGCAGAGCAGGCGTGAGCATTTCCGCTCAAGACTGACAAAATGTCCCCAAAAAGAGAACAGCAGAGAGAGCAAAGCATTTGCATTTCTGTTGTAAACATTTCCTCACTATTTAAATACTAATTACCTTCTGTCTGTAAAAATTAACAAGACTGGAAAGTTTATACCTGAAATAAGAACTTCCTTCCAAATTATCTCAGAAGCTCAACTTCTTAATAATTATTATGACAATGTGTGCTATCCAAGAGAACAGGATTGTTCCCCAGTCCCTCTTTCTAACATATTCCTGTGTTGTCTAAGCAGACTGACAACCAGTGGTCCCTTCCATACTCAGCCCTGCTGCTCTCAGAAACCTTTTGCTCCATTGGCAATTCTTCCATCCATGGCCAGGTCCTCTCTCAACCTTTCTAACTCACCTATTGTCCCTATTCTCCTTTACACACTCCACCTGGTTTTAGAAAAAGAGAGATGCCTCCAATTTCATGCCATCTATAGGAGACAGCAATCAAAGACACCCCAATCAGATGTTCAACTGTAAACACAGCTCTTTTGGGCCATGTCTTCTCTTGTTCCTCTCTCTGACCTGCCTTAAGTGTACAGTTTTTCTCCTAGGCCCTTTACTTTTCTCTAAACACTGTCCTTTCCATACATTATTGAAAACATTTCCCAAATGAGACAAAGGGCTTCCTTTGGGGACATTAGGTTAAACAAAAGGCATTTAATGATAAAATCATTTTTTTTTAATTTATTTATTTGACAGACAGAGAGATCACAAGTAGGCATAGAGGGAGGCAGAGAGAGAAGGGGAAGCAGGCTCTCTGCTCAGTAATAATAAGTGCTAACCCAGTGCTTCTGCAAATGTCTCTGGCTCAGAATATCAGAGCCACGTGGGGAGCTTGCTAAAGATAGCCTGTTCCTGGGCCCACCCAGACCTAGGTGAGCAGAACTTCTGGAGGTCACAAGGAGGGATCTCTTGGATTAGAGCAGAGAGCCTAATGTGGGGCTCGATCCCAGGACCCTGAGATCATGACCTGAGCCAAAGGCAGAGGCTTAACCCACTGAGCCACCCAGACGCCCCTAATGATAAAGTCATTTTAAATCATTTTTTAAAGTAAGTCCAAGTGCCCCCTGGACTTTGAAGAAAGAGAACAACAGTTGTCCTCATAATATTGTCTTATGGGGTAACCCAGACAAGTTTTAAATTACATCAAAATAAGGGAGAGGGGTGAATAAGAGCAATAAAAGAATATATGTTTAATCCTGAAGAACAGTCTTTCTGGTGCCCCTCCTGACCACATGAAAAATGCACGTGGGTGTTAAGGTGGATATTGTGTATGTACATTGTAGTGGTAAAATGAGAAAGGTAAATGGAAACTATACAGGAACTAATTCAGCATGAGTTATTGGTTCATACCTGAGAGAAGAAAAACACTAGGGAGAACCTTAAATCAGACCATGTGAGAAGGCCCTCTGTAAATTAATATTTTAATCCATGCCCCCCCAAAATAAAACATATATGAAAAAATAATAAGATGTAAATAGAAAACTTTTCCTACTGAAAAGTGAAATTGCTCTCCAAGTTAAGTCAATCATCATTTATCTGTACTAATGAAATGTTAAAAGAAAGAAAGAAAGAAAAAGACAAGCCCAAAATAGAGTCTGCCTGTAAATGTCTTCCATTTTATATAGCTCCTTGGAGCTCCTTTCTGTCTGCTAGATGGGATATTGCCTGGCTCGTGAATTGTTGAATAAACCCATCTAGATCTTCAAATTTACTCAGTTGAATTTTGTTTTTTAACAGAAGGAAAATAGCACATCAGCCCATTGTGCCATGAAAATAGCATCACGGTTAGATCTTGGAACAAATTTTGAGTTAGTCATTTTAACAGGGATGGGTGTTCTGAAAATTCATTGAATTCCAGACTAAATATTCACTGAATCAGGAAACTTTTAGCATATTCTTGCTATGTATAGAACATTCACCAAAGTGCCATGGGTGTGGCAAAGACTCAGAGCCTTATGACTTAGCTTAGAACACTTTCACATTTATATACCATTTTTTCCCCAAAATGAGTTTCCTGTTTTCATTCATTCAGTGTATTTAGCCATTTGTTCTTGTATTCATCCATTTAGTGAATCTTTATTAAACACCTACTGTGTGCCAAGCACTGCTCTAGGCCTTGGGATACACCAGTAAGCATATAGATAAAAATAGACAAAAAGCTTTGCCCCTTTGCTGCCATGGAGCTTCAATCTAGGTAGAGGGGCAGCCAATAAGCAATAAGCATAATAAATAAGTCAACTACATAGTGTATCTCAAGTAACCAAACATTCTGGTTTGCTCAAAATAGTCTCAGATTATGTACATTATTCTGCCCCCTCCTTCAATTCCAGTTAAGCTCCCTTTCACTTGCAAAAATGTTTCCTTTGATCAGCAAGTTGCATGGTCACCCTTCATGTTTAAAGACGCTAAGGACCATGGAGAAAAGGGAGAGGAGAGAGTGGATTGCAGCTTAACAAGGTGGTCAGGATGGATCTGATTGAACCAGAGACATTTGAGTAAGATTTGAACAAGTGTGGGAGTTGGTCAAGAGCATATGATTTTAAAAGTCTGTAGCCTTATTATAAAACATTGAAATAATACACACATTCTCATGCTTTTCTTTAGCACATAGAAGCTTTTAAAACATAAATTGTATCATATTGCACATACCATGTGGTGTTTTTGAATCAGTAAATTTTATGGACAGTTTCACATCAGGGTATACACAGTAGTCCACTACGTAGTCATACTCCTTTCCCACTTGGACACATCTCTCCATCTAAATGGATTCTGCTCTAGTAAAAGAAGGGAGCTGCGGCTTTGGAGTTCAGATGGAGAGAAGGGGGCCAGGGGTTAAACCTTTCTTGGTAATTGAATCTATGCTAAGTCTCCACGCAAGAATTCTTGCAGGATACAGAAAGTTTCTAGACTACAAATATACAGAGATAACAAGGGTGCCACAAAGTAAGCAAAGCAGATTAGGAATACTTTATGAATAATATTTCTCCAAAATGTAGAAATTGATCATCTCAACAGAAATGAAATCAGTGGGTGAGGAAGTGTTTGAGAGATTTCACTGGACTAATATGAAAGTACTTGATTCGGTTCCCATCTTCACTAGGGTCTATTCCTTTCCCCCTACACATAGGAAAGAGGCTGGTCGGTGTCACTGACAAGAAGGATTGATTCCTATTTTGTTTCTCCTCCTTCCTGACCCTTCTTCCACCCCCATCTGAAGACTGGGGCCATCCTGATGACACACCAAGCTAAGGGTATGCTTAGGGACAAAAGGTGGGAACAAGGTCGTGATTTATGACAGAAACACTTGTCCCTGACCAGCATATTGTAAGCTCCAGCTGATCAAGTTATGTCTTTACGAGTTAAGCGTACAATTAATTTCTTCGAGGGATGCTAGTTTGATAATAACAGTACATTTTATCTTCAGTCTGTCACCAGGCATGAGTTTGGTAGAGAAGCCATATCATTAAGGCATATGTAGACCCAGATTCAGA
The DNA here is from genome assembly GCA_004024625.1 of Mellivora capensis. Classification (NCBI taxonomy): domain Eukaryota; kingdom Metazoa; phylum Chordata; class Mammalia; order Carnivora; family Mustelidae; genus Mellivora; species Mellivora capensis. The sequence continues at coordinate 94,877 of PISX010006068.1, read as the reverse complement.
ATATTGTAGCAATTGATTCTTCCTTTGATGATTTATATTATTATAAAGGCATACAGGCTGGCACTTGGTGCTCAAGACTTTAAAGCTATCAGACTGAAAAGTGAAAAAAATCCGTCACCTGGACATTGTAGTCTGTTATATACCAGTCATCATCTGGCTTTTTCCAAATAGTACCAGTGTGTTCCCCAAGTCTCAGGAGGATGAGGTCTGAGACTGGAACCTCCACTTCTCAGTCTTGTGTTTGGGACATGTGGACATAGCCCAATATATAATTCCTAGATGGAGGAGGGGAAAGCATTTAACAAATAGAATAAATCCTCGTTAAGTTGTTCTCATTTAGAACGGAGTCTATGGGACTGTCGGTGGTTCAAATAAAATTCCTTCTGAATCATCAGGATCTTATCCATGACTAAGAAGAATCTGATTAGTAGCTTTCCCAAATTAGGAGTTCAGGGAAATAAGACCCGCCCTCGGAGCATGAGTGCAGTGAGCAATTCATTCTCAGAAAGCAGTGTGTTTACTAGTCTGTAATGTAAGTCTGCCATGAAATACGTTGCTTTCATTAGAGCCTTCGTTTTCCTTCCTAGAGTCGATTTTATATCAGCGGTATTTTATGTAGAATAAAGTATGCTTTTCTTGAAAATTTACCTAATTTAGGCCTTATACAAAGCCCGACTGTCTACAGTGCACACACACACCCCGTTCTAAACTAGTAAAATCTTCCTGCACTAGCAGCATTACACAAAGCCATGTAAAATAGCACAAGTGTGTTAGCATGCAGCTCACAAGCTAAAACAACTTGGGAAATTTGGGGAAAAAAACCAAAATGGATGTCTGTCCCTAATTCCTCCAAGTAAATGTCCTTCCCTTTGGACCTTTCTCTGTTCTTAGATAAGAAGAGAGAGATCAAGGTGAAAATAACAAGGAATAAGAACAGACGAAACTAAGATTAAAAAAAAGTTTGTTAACCACCTGCTAGATGGGAAAATCCTTCCAGTTCATGAGCATCTGAATTGCCCAAGATTTTTTACAGAGAAACATAAGTTCTACACAAAGATAAACTGCCTGAGTTTCAGATTCACAAAATCTCCAAGACCACCTAATGCTATAAAAAGAAGCATGAATACATGTATCTCCATTTTTACTTCATAATCTGAGCTGGAGAAAATTACTGCTGCATGATTACCCAGGCCTCATTACCTCGCGGTTAATTAGCTAATATTTGTAAAGTGCTTTGAAGATGAAAAGCGTCATATAAATGCTAAGAATTATTAAATAATATGAGAGGAAAATCATAAAATAGATACATTGTTAACATTAATTTGTATTTTATCTTTTCTTATTATCTGCCCCCTAGCATTTGACATTTGGGGCAGAACTAGTTATATAAAGGCTGAGGGAGTTGCCTGGTTTACTACAACCCCGAACTACAGTATTAAACTAGCTCCAAATTAATACTTGCCGAAACATGAGCTCTCAAGTAAAAATAAACCAACCGTCCAGAGAGGTTCCCCACTTGCACTCAAGAGTTATCTAGTTAAACATTCGCAACCCCTCCAACAGTTAAAAGAAAAGGTGTATCGGGGCACCTGGGTGGCTCAGTGGGTTAAAGCCTCTGCCTTCGGCTCAGGTCATGATCCCGGGGTCCTGGGATCGAGCATGAGCATCGGGGCTCTCTGCTCAGCGGGGAGCCTGCTTCCTCCTCTCTCTCTGCCTGCCTCTCTGCCTACTTGTGATCTCTGTCAAATAAATAAATAAAATCTTTAAAAAAAAAAAAGGAAAGGTGTATTAATTCAGAAGCAATTAATAAACATTTCCGCTTTATTCAAAACAATGCAAAATAGACTAATGAACAGTAAGATCAGCCCAACCTTTTCGTGGGAAACATATGATTCTACTTTGCGCCCATGCTCGGAGTCCCAGAGCCTGCCGCTGAATAGCTTAGGACTGTATATTATGTAGTGTTGACTGTTCCCTACATGTTGCTGTCATCAAAGTGAGTTAAACTTTTCTCAGAGCTGCAGTTCCACTCCCTGTCATCTCACCTCCTCCTTCCCCAATCCTCCATGGACAGAAGGACAGACAGAGGCAAACCTGCCTGCAAAAGTCTTTGGCAGCCTGCCAGGGACTCATCCACAAAGAAGAAAAAACTCTAGTCAAATATTCTTAAAATATGCTATATCATGAAAGCTTTCAAAGAAACAGGAAATAATAGATCAAGTACATTCAAAGTATTTGCAAACTGTTTCATTGGGTAAAGGCAAGTCAAACTCTTCTCATCACGGCAACGTTATCATAAAGCCCACTTCAGTGATACTAAAGTTAATCCCAAATCCTGTTACAGGAAACTCATCCTTATTAAAGTAACATTAAGTGCTCCTTTTTTATTGATCTTCCCCTTCAGCTTAATGATAGAAACTTACTGATGTTTTAATAATAACCTCACAAGCTTTATCTCGTTTTACTTTGCCTTGGTACTAAAAGATGTGGTGGAAACTAACTTAGCATAAACATTTTGCAGATGTCTTTAAAGGCCAGGGGGAGGTTAAAAAAAAAAAAAAAAGATTCAATTGAGCTGAGTGTTAACAAAGATGGCTGAAAAACTAAAAGATAAAAGGGAGGCTCCAGTGTGAACATCAAAGAATTGTTAATGACAAGAAATACCATTAGGGTTAGCATCTCTTTTGTTTCAACCCTTTCACACCTGCAGTGTGTCGTGAGCTAAGCCTTTGTTCCAAAATCTGAATTACCTCCATTAGCATTTATAGAAAAATGGTTGCAAAACAACGGAAACATACTTTTGGCTCTCCCCTTTTGCTTGAAAAGTCAGAAATTAGTTATCTGTGGGTTTCCTTCTTGTTGCTGGGAGTAACTATACAGACTCTGGAGGTGTAAGGTAATGGGTTGCAAATAAGCTTGGTTGAAATGTGAGAATAGCTTTGTACCTCAAAAAGAGAGGTAATAGAAACAACATGGAGAAGCTACATATGCAGCTCAGGCATTAGCAATAGCAAAATCAGAGCGTGAAATTCAGATTAGCCCTCCCCAGGCTGTGAGAGGAAGGGGGTATTGCAAGACTTGGCATGGCTAAAGGTGTAACCTGTTTTATTTGGCCCCTGAAAAATTTTAACAGATGGTGGGACCAGCTGTCTTTTTCAGCCATTTAATAAACTCTTCGGTGGTAACAGTTTGGAAAGTGGGGGTTTTTCGTTTTAGGCCAGAGGAGAAAATAAAGAAATCTGTCCCAAGTTGTCTTTGCCAAGTAGTAAAGCCTGGAAACATTATGAAAAGTTAAAGGGAAAAAATTCTAATCAACTATATTATCGTCCTTGTATCTTTTAAGGGAACAACAACAAAAACAAATTCCTCTCTGCCAAATTAGATGACTAACTACTGGCAAAATGTATTTTGTATTGGTGCCTTGTCTGTGATTGTGTCCTTATCCAGGATTTTAATTTCGATCTTTCAGAAAGAGATGCCTGGTTATCACGGACAAATTAACAGCACTTTAAGGCAACTAGCCACAGCTACAAAAAGGAGCAAACTGAGCGTTTATTAAAGTTAGTACACATAAACAGTAAATACTTTGCCATAATGACTGAAGGAGTAAATTCCTTCCAATTTACGTAATTAGTCTAAAATGGCATATAACCGTCCTCATCATGCCATGTGAATTACAGAGCCCAGCTCCAGACCTTCAGAATGGGGGGAAAATGTTCATGTCAAGTTATTTTCATGACAAGACTTAAGAGATTTTGCTTTCGTGCCTCAAATATTTTGTAAAATTGGCATTTCCCTACCAGTTAAACTGCAACTCTCAATTAGGAGAAAGACTGTTTATTTACAAAACTTCTCTCCTGATTGGCCGCAGACACAACTCTTTGCACACGTGGGTGATTGCTGGCTAAGCAACAGCCCCTTCTACTTGACGAAGCTTTATTCTATCAACAGGCCTATTACAGATCTGAGAGTGTTTGCATTAAATAAATTAATTAAACTACAAAACATAAACTCTTTTTAAATTAGGAGGCATTAGACACACCTTTTTAGATGCCTAAAGCATGTGAAATTTTCATTATATTTAGTAATCTTTGCTTAGCTTTCAGCTTGCTAATTTGGGGACTGCTAATGATGTGTGTCATCTAAACGGTAAGAAAGGTATAGGTGACAGAGAAAGGAATAATGAAGAATTCCACCTCTAAAAGTTAGCTCAGTCATCTAGAATAAGTCAGGTCAGTTATCCATCTAGTCTCCAAAATCAACAGAATGCCATTGCTAATTCTCAATTGCCATAATTTGTGTAGTGCGTGGGACAAGTTACAGTTCTTCCTTGGGGGGTACTTTCTCTAGTCCGTAACGCCACACAACCATTCATTCAACTATTTAATGAGCACCTACCACAGGCTAGGTGCTGTGCCAGGAACTGGAGATACGGAGGTGAACATGAGAGACCAGGCTCCAGAGCTCCGAGAGCTGGCATAACCTCTTCTTCACTGTGTCAAGAGTGAGAAAAAATGCTGTAGACGTAAAACCCTCCACCCCCAGAATGTTTAGGCTTGGTCTATCCAACTAAAAAAAAAAAAAAAAAAAAATCTAAATGATGCAGATGAGTCTGACAATTAAATGTAAGGGAGAAGGAACTTGCCCTCCCCTTTTAGGGGAAAGCCACGAAGGAAGAAAGCTGAAGCAATTACATGTTCTTTCCAGCAACACTCAGCAAACCTCTGGCTTCCCCTTGCATCGTTTTTTGTTGTTTTTCCAGTCACTGGTTTCACACAGATACCATTAGCCACCCACTAAAGTGTGATCTTCCCAGAAATCCTATGTATTATCCATATACATTAGGGTGCTTTTCTAAATCATTAGGACTAAACAGTTTCAAGTGGGAAAAAAAATAAAGAAAAGGAGCTTTAGCTTTTAGAAATGGAAGCATTAACACTGTCTGAAAACTAGGTTGGTCTCATGGCTAGAATGTGGATCTTGTCCACTAATTCCAGTCCCTACCTCCAAAACTCCAACACCTTTATTTCCGTCTTATAAGCCACCTACAGGTACCAAAGTCCATTTAAATACTGTCACCAGTTTATCAGATTCTCCAGAACATAGAAATGTAGTTGGCCGTGAGCAAGAGAAAAGAATGAACGAATTCTTGGATTTTACATGTACTGCAAAATTCACCTCTTTCTCTATAGGGAATTATACTTTTATTTTTCTTTCAATAGGATCAGATCAACAGGTGATCAGGGATTAGTGAACAGCATGGGGTTTGGGACTAGTGGCCCTTTCCAATGTCTTCAGGTAACAATGAGGCTCCCTGTCTGTCAGTGAGATAAGCACCCAGAGCTTGCTGCCTTGGCCATGGTCTTAGACACCCACTGCCGGGGCTGACCATGTCCCCTCCCAGCTGCCAGCAGAGCCCCAGCAGTGATCCTTGGAGTAGCCCATGGAAAAGGGAGCACCCAGAGCAGCAACCCTAGGACTTATCTCAGTGCCACTCCACCAGCCGTCATAATAAACCAAGTTCTCGTGTTTATGCTGCTTCCTTCAAATGTTTTCCCATAAATAAATGCTATATTTGACATCATTTTTCTTACCACAGCATCTCTCCTGAGATAGTGAACTGTAACATGCCTAGCAAAGACAAAAGCAAAAGTGGATTCTAATGAAAAACCAGGAATGATGAACTAATGAAGCCCATTAAAAGGTAATAAATAAATAGTGACCTGTACATTTTCTTAGGATTGTCAAGAAATGTCATCAATTTCAGAATTCTCCAAATATCCGGAAAACTCTGGAATTAAAAACAAACAAACAAAAAACAGTGCCAGAACCCTTTATGTTTGTACAAGGCATTTTTTAAATAGGAAAAATTCTTTTCTTAAATTGTATAATCAGTAACAGTTAAATTCTTAACATTTAAAGGAACAGTTTAACAAATTAGTGAACAAATTAGAAGTACGTGCAAAAACTAAATTGTTTCTAGTTTAATTGCTACAATTAACATAATTACAAACATTCAAAAGGGATGGACTACTTGGCTCAATGGTTTTCAGAATGTTTTCTGTCAAGAGCTTGCCTTCTTGTGAAGTCAGAAAAGTCTATGAAACACCGAGGGAGGGTCTTTGCTCCCCGTCTTCCTGCTCCCAACCCCAACACCCAGGCACCTCTGAACACCACTGAACACCTAGGCCTGTAGGCAAGTTGAAACTTCCGTCTCACTGATCTTGCAGAAGACAGATTTATGAAACAGGATACCAATTTGTTGTCAGTGGAGACTCTAAAAGATCAAGATGACAGGGAAGGATGAAGTCAACAAGTTAGAGGGACAGTAGGCCCATTTCTCCAAGTTCCAGCTGAGAACCACCAGTCTTACAAACAAGGCAGGCCAGACAAGGTGTGGGCAGAGCGTGCCCTGTCCCACCGCCCCCCCCCCAACCCCCCAGCTCGCTGACCTGAGTCTGCCCGGCCTCCAGCAGCGGGCCCCCGCCCGGTGACAGGTTCTCCTAGAAGGCCACTTGTGTCCACTGGCAGAGCACCATCTTCTTAGAACTGACAAATACCTCCTCCTTCAAAATTGTTTCCAATATTCTACCATGATCCTCTGACCTTACAACACTGTCCCAGGGCAGGCAATACACCAGTCATCACGATACTGCTCAGACTGTATTCACATGAGAGTTGGAAACAACGTTCCACAGCCATATACGTGAATAAATTTTTGGTCGTTTGAGAGATTTCCAGAGATGCAACAATCTCATACATGTATATGTGATCTCAATTTCAGAGGGAGGTATTTTCTTCCTGTCACTAATTTTGGCTCTACACTCCACTCGGGTTCTGAAAATCTCCATATAGTAACAAAATCAATACTCTAAACTTGAGCTCCTAGTAGACAATGAGAGCAAGAGAACTCAAAACTCCTTTCCTCCTGGCATTCTCTTTGCTTTGACTTTAAGAAAAACTTGTGAGGAAAAGGTACTGTCCAGGGCCCTGCTTTTTTTATTTCATTTCTGCCAGCAGAATTCTGAGCCTAACACTTTGCATTAATTATGTTATTCTATTGATAATAAAAGGGATGCCTCTAATTCTTTGAAACAGTTGTGGCCAGATGGAAGCATAATGTGCATATGACAGTATGTGTGAAAGTCGCTGGATTGACTGCTCTGGGGACCAGAACTCGTGATTCCTCTGTGACGCAGGGCACAGAGAACAGTGGCGGCTTTCACTCTGGTCTCTCTTTAAGTCAGCCTCAGCCCTGCCCTGCTGGGGCCACCGGCTCCGAGTGGAAGAGCAATTCCATCTCCCCTCGATTTAATCCTTGCCTGTCTGCGGAGACCTCACCAAGGGTGCCAACTGCAAGGATGGCTTTGGGTTTCCAACACCTGTCCACCAGGAACTGGACTTATACCCCCCATTCCTTTCATGTGGCCACAAGACAGACATCAGATGGTGGCAACTTCTGGTCCCTCCTGAGCGGATGGGTCGCGTGGTGTCTAGTACTCCCTGCTCTAGCCTACCGGTTTCCAGATATTTATCACAGTGTGGCATAGTGAAGGCAGACGGAGACAGCAAATGGAGTCTTTCTCAGGAAGCCTTGCCGGCATCAACACGGCTGTGATTTTGATTGTCTCCACAATCCTTTGTTCTCATTGTATTTATGTGTTTTTAAAATTTTAATAGTAATTTCACACATGTTCTAAGCCTTTAGAGTTTTAAAACCAGAAACTCATGTGACCTAAATTCACTTCCTAGCTATGGTAAGTGCTAATAACACTTATTGAGCTCTTAATATGTTCTAAGCTTCTTCATGAATTATACTTGAATTTGATTTATCTTAGTCAGCTCTGGCTGTTATAACAGAATACACAGACTGAGTGAAATTTATTTCTTACAGCTCTGGAGACTGAGCAAGTCCAAGATCAAGGTGCCGACCAATTCTGATCCTGGCGAGAACTCCCTTCTGGTTGGCAGAGGGTTGCTGTCTTCCTGTAACCTCACATGGCAGAGAGAAGGGGAAAGCAAGTTCTCTGGTTTCCTCTTACAGGAGCATGAATCCCATCGTGGGGGCTCCATTTCACAACCTCAGCTAAACTAGTAACCCCCTAAATGTCTCCCTCCAAATACTATCACCTTGGGGATTAGGCCTTCAACACTTGAACTGGGGGGTGCACGAACATTCGGGCCGTAGCAATACTCATTCATGCTCACAACACTACTCTGAGGTTGGTGTTACTGTCCCATTTTACAGATGAGCTAGTGAGACAGAGGCCAAGCCCTAAAGTTGTGGAGCCAGAGTATGAAGCCAGGCAGGGCGACACCCACATCCACGCTCTTATTTACTCTTCTAGACTCTCTGCCACACAGCACAATGTCACACGGAGCATTTAGGAAATGTCTGAGACATCTGGTAGCCACTTTTTCACTTTCCCTGGTCCGAGAGTTCCTAGCCCTGCTCCCTGTTGAAATGGCCCGAGAAGTGAATGGAAAAATTTGCCCCAAAGAAATGAAAACTATGTCTTCACAAAACCCTATACATGAATTTTATAGCAACCTTATTGGAAATAACCAAAATCTGGAAACAACTAACATGTCATTCAAGAAGTAAATGGGTAAATTTAGCCATATCCGTGCAACGGAACATGACTCAGAGATAAACAGGAGGCGACTGCTGATTCGTGCAATGACTTGAACAGCTCTGGAGGGCGTTATGCGGAGTGACAAAAGTCAGCATCAGAAGATCACACACCATACAGTTCCATTTGTATGATATTCTCAAAGGGATGAAATTAGGATGGTGAAGGGCAGATCCCAGGGGTTGGGGATGGCCAGGCATGCGGCCCAGGCAGGACTCTACAGGTGGCAGGAAGGAGGTGTACGATGATGAAATGTGTCTGCATCTTAATCGTTGTGACGGTCACACTAATCTCACATGACACAAGGACATGGAACTACTCTCGCATACTGTACCAGCGTCGGTTTCCTGGGTGTATGTACCATAGCTATATAATCATTGGGAACACTGGATGAAAGCTAATGGGACATCTTGGCACTCTTTTTGCAACTTCCTATTCACCTGTAATTATTTCAAAATAAAGGTTTTTTGAAATGCCAATGACTGGGCCTCACAGATTCTGATTTAATTGGTCCGGGTAGGGCCTGGGTGTCCATACCTCCTCAAATGATTCTCACCTGCAGCTGGAGGCGAGCTCCTCTGAGCTAGTGCCCAGAATCCTACAGCTGGAGGTATTCTCTTGAGTTCAGATAACTGTATTTGAGAGCCCCGAGTAGAACATAAGAGGAAGTTTATGAGTTTCCCTCACCGTTACCCAAGAGAAGACATGTCCTTGGGAGACCAGGACAGCAGACAGGCCCTCATTAATTATGTCATGGAGCAGAGAGAGTGAAGAGTGAGCAGCAGCATAAATCCCCATTTGGTTCATCTGGCCTGGCTCCTTGCTGATGTGACCCCTGGATGTCTGAGCCCAGATGTCCACAGTCGGATTGCTGGTCCTGCCTTAAGACTTCTTCCCCTCCTGGAGGGCCCCATTAACAGGGCCTGTTTCAAGGGCTTGTCTGTCGACTCTTTGACCATGGCCTAATGGGAAGGGTCGCTGAGTCCCAGCTGGCTAACACTGATTTACCATGTGATAAACTGTCTCTGGGACAGGCCTCATACAGAAAGGTGCCAAGCGTGTTTTCACCACTTTGCAACCCAACGCACATGAATGTTTTCAAAGGGGTTATTAAATTGGTATTGATTAAGTGCAGGTCAAGAAATCAAGCACTTATGCTTGGCAGCTGGCAGATTAGGTTTCCGCTGAAAGTCTCCAAAATGTCCGAAAGAGTTTCAATTCAAGAGAGGAAATAGATATTGGGCATCTGAAGCTCCCCAGTTTCCCTGGGACCGCTAGCAAGATGGGAGCCACGTGTGCCCCCACATTAACACAGTGGCCACCCATGGAGCCTTCTGGGCAGCTGCAGGAATGAGCCCTGGAATGCATTTTCTGGTAGCTGCATCTGGGTAAGTGGCAGACTTCCTGGCTGCCTCTTTTTCTTTTTTATAGCCTCTTGGCTGTCTGTGCTCAGAGAGATGTTCTGGCAGCTGGGGACCCACCATGGGGCAGATTTGGGGTCGAAGTCCTAATGAGCAGCTTTGTTCCCTTAAACACTATTGTCATCCAACTCACCTATTACTGTGAATAATTTGCTAATTTTGGCCATAAAAACAAGTTCTTAGACAATCTCCAGTAATGTGCCTTTTTATGTCGATCAGGGGAGTATTTTCCTGCCTCCTCTTTGTTTGATATGGAAATGAGTCTGATAGCTTTATAGCCAGCAAGGAGTTAGAGCATGGGAGAGGAAGAAAATTGTGTCCACCATAAAGGTGGCTTCTGCTCTCTTCTGCAAGTCTTTGAAGAATTAGTTCTTGGAAAACAAAGACTCTCAAACTAAATGAATATCAGATCACAGTTCTCAGGGCTGTGCACAAATACATTCTGGGTGTCTAGAAAACACGTATTATATAACATTTATTGCCTGATCCCGCTATTTATGAAGCACCTGGGACAAATCTTTCTTGTGCAAGGAATTAACTGGGTTGAAAAGTTAAATCTTCATAAATTGTGTGAAATTCTGGGCCCACAGTCATCTTGTTCCGGTCAAGGCAGATCTGCCTCCAAATCCCCAAGCCTGTAGCAACTACAGGCAAACAAGGCCAACTCCAGGCACAAGAACACAGGGGTTCCAACTTGGGGCTTCCCCTTTCTGGTCATTCCACAATTAATACTGCCATTTCTAGAAATCCCAGCAACTCCCGAATCTGCTCCACAATCCCAAACAAGAAAGCCTGATAAAATCACATGCAGTTGTTGAAGTCTTAGATGATTGTACTTTAATGGGCAGAGTGCCAATCAATGTGTTACCTAACTAGGCATTTGCAATCTAAGACGGAAAGCCTTGATTCTGTTTTCAGGTTTTTGAGCACACGGACAGGTATTGGGGCCTGGAGGGACAATAGCAGACTCCATGATTTTTCACTAAACTTAGCTGATTGGAGGAGGTAGGCCTAAGGTAAACTTCTTTTAGCTACTCTAGGGCAGAAGTAATTGTATTTGTTCACTAGCTTCTTTTAAAGTCTGGGTCTTTCCTGTCTCTAGGTTCCAATCTGGCTCCCCCCCCTTTCCCCCCCACAAGCTCTATTCCCCCTCCCCCCACTCTTTCCTTCCCCCCATTTCACTGCCCCCCTCCCCATATCAGTCTTCCCTCTCCTTCTCCTCTCCCATCCCTTCCTCCTGCCCCAACCTCTTCCCACAGCTCTGCCCCACATTCCCAAGGGCACATTTTGTTTTCCAGCATAATCAATGCTATTTTCCCTTCTGCCTAACGCTATTTTAAACCTCTTCACCTTCTTTTAGAATGTCCCAAAACGCAGCCCCTCATATGCTGCGGTGGAAGGAGTACTTGAGGGGCAAGTCTCCAGAGCCGGAGTTCTGGCCGGGTCTGCTCTGCTAACCTGCCGGGGGACCTTGCAGGAGTCACTTCTCTAGGCCTCAGCTTTCACACCCATAAAATAGTAGATTGGATTTCAAGGCCACTCTCTCTCTTAAAATTTAATGATCTTATGTACCTTCAGACACAAGTTTTCCTTAAAAAGAAAAAAGTATAATTACTTCAGACTTTAAAAAGCAGGAAATTCTGACACATGCTACAACATAGATGAATCTTGGGAACGTGGAGCTACGTGAAAGAAGCCAGTCACGAGAAGACAAATATTGTATGACCCCACTTACATGAAATATCTAGAGCAGGCAAACGCATAGAAGTAGAATGGTGGTTGCCAAGGGCTGGAGATGTAGAGAGTTGTTTAAGGGGTACAAAATTTCAGTGTTGCAAGATGAAAAAGTTCTGGTAGTGCATTGCGCAACAATGGGAATATACTTAACATTCCTGATTGAGATGGTAAATTTTATGTGTTTTTGCCACAACTGAAATTTTTTTTATTTTTTTTTCAGGTCATAACCAGTTTTATTGCAAAAGGACCCTGTACACATTTATCAATTCTAGTACCTTAATAGCTACCCAACAAGTCATTAACATACAGAAACATGCATCATGAGAAGCAAGAAGTATCACCCATCCCTTCTGCATATTAGCAACTTGTCACTCCTGCACAACTGAAATTTTTTTTAAACTTCTCAAATTTAATGTATCTGCAATCCCCAACACATTATCACCATGTGTTAGAAACAGAAAGATAAATAGAAGAAGAAAAAATCCTTTAATTCAGGGTTGAAAATGAGGCCCAGGGTAAGTCAAGACCTCTGCCTAGGGGCCCAGAGCTATGACGGTGTGCATGCCAGGGGCTGGACTTCTTACTATTTTGTAATCTTAAAAACCTACCCTCTTTTTAGAAGAAAATGGCATTAATGCTTCATATTATGCCAAGAGAGGAGAGAAATAATATTTTTGTCAATTATTAGTTATGTTAATAGAGAACAAAATACACCAGTATTTTATATAGCTCTTCATTTTAGATTTAAGTTTAAGCCAGCATATTCTTAATTTGTTGAGGTTTGAAGAGTGATATTGCCATTATGAGAAATAACGCAGTAAGTTATTAAAACCCTCTCCTGCTGCTAGACTGGGAGTCCTTGGTACCACCTGCTCGACAGAGGGAAAAACCAGGATAGGGCCCTTCCCCAGCAGGAGAGAAGGACGGGCGGGTGACCCACCTACCCAGGGCCACACTGAGATGCCTCAGGCTGGGTTTTTGCTTTGCCTGTGCCCCAAGGGCATCAGCCTACATTGCTTCATAATAATGCTGAGACCCAAGGGCACCGTTCTAAAATATCAAGAGAAGTTAATACTTTCTGCCTCTTAAAAACCCATCCTAACTAAACAAGTCTAAAATATTGCCGTTATGGGCGAAATAATAATTATTCTAAAGGGAGGGCTAAGTTAGAGTGCCCCAAAGGTATTGGAAAGTCACTGAATCCAAAACCAGGCAGCAATATCCTAATCTTCAGCATCCATCCCCAAAACAGTTTTAAAAAATCCCATTTATTGCTGTCCGATGAAAGTAAGGTTATTGAGTAACTGAAGAAGTGTTCCCAGTACAGAGTCCAGGTTTTGTATTTTAAATAGAATGTTTCGATGAAGTAAATATTAACCTCAAAAATGTCCCAAGTTCAGTAGGATCTTCATTCTATGGTTATGAGTGAAGGGAAATAATAATAAAACACTGCTGACATGAGCACATAGTGTCACACATAAACATCATCAAAGCTCATCTCTTTTACAGGTCTTGGAGAAGGCTGTGCTCTTGAGCCCAGGGAATCTACCACATGCCTAATGAGCTTGCTTTATTGGACCAGTAAAGAATTTAGATAGTGAAATTGAAATTTTCTCTTTCTCTCTTTTCCCCCGGGGCACTTCGCTAGCTCAGTTGGTAGAACACTGGACTCTTGATCTTGGGATTGTGAGTTTTTGGAGCCCCACGTTGGATGTAGAGATTACTTAAAAAGAAAAAAAAGTCTCTCAATTTCCACACACAAACACACGCACGTATGATGAAGTAGTCTTACTTATAGTATAGTATATAATTTTAGAGTTTTGCTTTATGTATTTTATTTGTAGAAACAGAATGGTATAGGGACTGGTAATAACTTTTCTTTAAACTGAATGGAATTTCATCAGTCTGGTACTGGATTATTCCCATGTCCTTCCTGCCCAGAGAAAAAACAGTGAGAAGGAAATCCCTCACTGGATTGACAGTATGTAGAGTTGACATATAGATTAAGATGCCATGAGGACTGGGCAAAGATTGGCCTAATCTGAGACAGAAGACACACACACACACACACACACACACACTCATGCACACTACATACTCCAAAACAATTAGATCCCTAGAAGCATTAGCTGCTGGAAAAGGTAGAGAAGGTAGAAAAGGCTACACTGGGATACCCCTTCCCAAGAGACCCTCCTGCTGCCAAACCGTTTATGATTTGAAAATAGCTTTCCAGGGAGACTATATATGGGCGAAAATATGTGATTTGTATTGTTGATTGAATATTTTACTGGAAAAGGACCTAAGAGATTATTTGACCCAAGCCCCTTAGCAAGAGATTCACTGCTGCTTCCTTGTAACTCAGGAAATGTTTGAGCTGCCCACCATGTACAGAGCGGCACACTAGAATAGTAGAAAACCAAGAGGCAGCGAGATTTTATGGTAGTGGATTACACGATTTTTCAAGATATTCAAGTCAACATTGCCAAAGTTGTGATTTAAGATTCCGTGGGGAAAGAGAGATTAATTGGAAAAGATAATGCTAAGAAGGTTTTCAGAGCAGCGCTCTCCTGTAGGATGTGGCTGCTGAGCACTAGAATGTGGCCATGGAGACTGAGGGACTGAAATTGCAATTTAATCCGTTTAACTTGAAACATGAGGGACGCCTGGGTGGCTCAGTCGGTTAAGCATCTGCCTTCAGCTCAGGTCCTAATCCCAAGGTCCTGGGTTCGAGCCCCACATCAGGCTTCCTCCTCAGCAGGGAGTCTGCTTCTCTCTCTGCCTTCTCTGCCAGCTGCTCCCCCTGTTTGTGTTCTCTCTCTCTCTGACAAATGAATAGAATCTTTTAAAAAATTAAAATTAACTTGAAATATGAATAGTCCTGTGTGGCTATTGGCTACCCTATTGACAGCACAGTCTTAGGGGATGTGAGGCCGAAGCTGGACTTCAGGGAAGGATAGGTGGGAGTTTGATAGATATAGAAAATAAAGATTCCAAGTAAAAGCCAAGGCTTGTGAATGTTCATGGAGGAAGGAAAGCTTCAAGCCTGGCCAAGCGAAGATTTAATATGTGGTAAAAACAGAATGAAGGTTAGATAAAGTGGAAGCTAAGGTAGGAAGATTAAAACCTGTGCTGCATCTTGAATGCAAGCCTGGGAAACATTCAATTAATTCCCTATTCAGTGGGGAGACATTTAAGGCTTTTAAACCCAGCAAAAGTATAAGCTGCTCAATGTTTGAGAAAAGTAATCATCAGATTACATTACAATGCAATATGAAGGCTCTTTTGATTACCTATTGCTGTACAGCAAACCACCCTACATTTAATGGAGTAAAGCAACAGTCATTTCATTGTGCTCATGGACATTCCAGGTCAGGAATTTGGACAGAGCACAGAGAGGATGGCTCATCTCTGCTCCATGATGTCTGGCACCTCAGCTGGGGTAATTCAAACCGCTGAGGGATGGAATCACCCACAGGCTTCTTCACTCCCACGTCAGCTTCTGGGCTAGTGTGATTAGAAAGCTGGTTCAGGGACGCCTGGGTGGCTCAGTTGGTTGGACGACTGCCTTCGGCTCAGGTCATGATCCCGGAGTCCCGGGATCGAGTCCCGCATCGGGATCGAGTCCCGCATCGGGATCGAGTCCCGCATCGGGATCGAGTCCCGCATCGGGATCGAGTCCCGCATCGGGATCGAGTCCCGCATCGGGATCGAGTCCCGCATCGGGAT